>JAXGGA010007692.1:0-61153 GCA_038373865.1 Uloborus plumipes | reverse complement strand
GATCAGTATCCGAGCACGGTTTTCGATGAGCTACTTTTCATCGGAAAGCGATATCCTTCCGATCAACTTTCCCGATGAAAATAAGCCGAGCTATATTCCATCGGAAAACGATATCCTTCCGATCAAGTTTCCCGATGAAATTTCTCGGCACGGGACTGTTCTGCTCGTAAATTGCACCAAACCTCATCGCATTCTCATCGGATTTTGCTGCTCGGATTCTGCTTGGCCGATGAGACATAATGGATCATCGGCCGATGAGAATTTCATCGGGTTTCGATGAATGGCCGATCATCGGCCGATGAGATGATGCTGCTAGGGAAGTTAATGCATACCTTTAAGTACGAACATATTCCTTTAATGATTGTGCAAAAGATGATTTTCATCTGCAAGTTATACCATTGATAAAGGTGGCTAGAGAAGAAATTCAAAATTTAGAGTCGTCGAAATTCGAGATTCATTAAAAATCATTCGAGATAAGCCTGAGAAAAAACATTAAATGTATGCTGCAGGAGCAGGAAAATTGAAAAATTTCGACATAGAGAGGTTTTCCAGATAAGCAGGTTCGAGATAAACAGCCTATTGCCTTCAAAGATAATCGTTAGAAAACATGAAAATCCATTATTTCTGACAGGTCATTAGATTGTAAGATAAATTGCCTCAAATATTCATTTAAAATTTAAAGATAGTACACATACCTCAGTATTTGGAAAATCAATTACAGCTGTACTCTAAACTATCCCGAAAGATAAAAAGTTAAAGCAAGTTTCCGTACGCTTTAATTAAAATTTGCTGCGTAATTTTAAAGAAAAACCAAGAAACATACATACAGTTACGGAACCTAATTAGTTTTGCTGTTGTTATAACATGACTAATTTCATTTCCTTGGTGGGTTTGAGTCTTTTCTAAGTCAGTTTCTCGTTAAAAGTGTTACGTCATTCAAGCATTCAAGCTTCCTCTTTTGCTTCATATTCTCATTAAAATTGCACCGAGTGTAAAATTTCTTTACTTCAAGAGTGCGTTAAAATTATAAACATTTTAAATAGGGGAAATGTGTTTTGGTTTTCTTACTTGTCTAAAGAAATGAATGTGAGAAAATTGAGATTGTGTTAGATAAGGGGTTTGATAAATACGTATAATCCTTCTGTCCGCCTCTTGTTCGGCGCAACTTTTGTGTATTGTAAAAAGCTGCCAAAGTGGAATCATTTCATTATTAATGGTGAATTTATTTATTTCATTTATTTCACCCTCCAGGGTCCCCCGTACCTACCAGCTTAGTGGTTTAACCGGGATAGGGCCCTGAAGAGCGCTCTGTTCTTAATTTTGAACCAGAACCTAGGGTCGAGCAAACCATAGGCCCTAGCACCCCCAGAGGTATCGTTTCACTTGGAGGACTTTGTGACCACGACATTTTTAACGCCTCCCAGTCACCATTAATCAAGACGGTGGATCTTTGATCGGCTGCGATCGAACCCGGTTCCCTCCGGACACGAGTCCGATGCCTTACCGATCGGGCCACCACGGCCCATTAATGGTGAATTGAAATTCATTAATAATAAGCTTTGTGTGTTCTCAGAAACAGAATATTTTTGATAGGTTATTGAGGGATTGACTTAAAAGCAAGTCACTGTAGAAAATGAGTTGTTTTTACAGTATATTACAGCTAATTTTACTGTAATGAACTGTAAAATTGCTAATTTTACAGAAATAAACTGTAACATTGCCAACTTTATAGTACTAAACTGTAAAATTGCTAGTTTTACAAGTCATTACCGTGCATTTTACACTTTTAAAATAATATCCCTGCTACCAGTATTAAGCTGTTGTTTTTATAGTATAATACCGTTAAATTTTTAGACAACAAACTGTAAAATGTCCAACTTTACAGTAAGAAACTGTAAAATCGTTAGTTTTACAGTTTATTACTGTGCATTTTACTTTAAATTGGAACCTCGGCTGCTAGTATTATACTGTAAAAACAACAGTCAATTTTTTGCAGTATGGGGAAAACATTCAATAACAGTAGTGAACACAAGTCCATGTAGTCCGAACCCTCCCTATCAAACCACATAAATATAATCTAAATACCCGTATAATCTTATGAACATACCCAGGTAGTACAAATAACCTTTAAACGTTTTATAAACGTTTTTAAGCGGTTGTTACAACGTTAATAACCACTTTACAACCTTTAAAAAACGAAGTGTGCTACTTGGGGAGGCACCTAGTCAAAAATTCTTTCATTACTTGTATTTCATTATTCTACATGACTATGTAAAGCGAATATTCTTTCAACGCAGCGCAAATCCATTGTGGTTTTTAGTTCTAAGACAGGATTTTTTTTCACCAAATTTGTGACCAAAATCATAACAGAACACAAGTCACATTTTGTGTTTTGTGAAAAGCGGAAATGAAGATGAAAAACAAAATATTTTGAAAGTGAAAGAGGATTCTCTGTCTACCACAAATGGTTTGCCTCCATTCACTTTTTTTAAATTATCAGCAAAAGCAAATTCTAAAATCATTGTGCCTTTCTAGCAATCCTTTATTTTTAATACTTCAGTTGGTTAATATTTGCTAATTTTTATTCAGTAATTTTTATTTTAAAATGTGTATTATTTTTGACAATCGATAAAATCAAAAGAAAATGTTTCGAGGCACATTGGAGTGGTATCAAACGAGATTTGCCAACTTATGATTCTGGACCCTCTCCTTGAAAAATTCCTGTATGAGCCAATGTTCAATAATGATGTTAAAGTTAATATTTTTAATACTAACGCATAGGAATGCTTTATTATTGTCCCCATTTAAACATCAAATCAAATTATTAAAAAATAAAAACACATTGATACTTATATATTGTGAAATTAATTTATAAGTAGAAATCCGGAGATGAGACACTATGAGACAATGCCAAATAACTAATGAGCTATAGGAATAGGACATTAATTTTTCCTATTTGGAGAGAATCGCCCATTTTTTTTTCTTTTCCTGCAAATATTAACAATTATTTGGTAATTTTATACTGCTCTTTTTGTAGCTAATTGTGTCTGCGTTTTAAAATTGAAATATTTTTAAATAAATTGTACTTATTACCTCTTAGCTAATTAAAGAATATTTTTTTATACACTGGCGGAAAAAAAATCCCAACACCAAGAAAAAATTACAGCAGAGTAATGAAATTTTGGTAATGCAATTGTCTAGTTAACATGTTTAATTGATTAAATGTACAAGATCACTGGCTAATTTAGGCTCAACATAATGCTGTGCAAATGTGAAATTATGTTTACTTAATAAAAGATGTAACCTCCAGAATTTAGAAGGCAAGCCTACAAGCGTGCATACATTATGTCATCCAGGTGCCGACTTTGTGGCCTTGTGTATGTCAATTCTAGGATGGTCATTGCTGGCTGTGGGTGAAGCTCGAGTTGCCGTTCAAAGATATCCCATACGTTATCAATTGGAGACAGGCCTGGTGATTTTGGCGGTCATGGTAACATGTCAGCACTCGGTAGAGCACATTGCGTTACAGCAGCGATGTGAGGGCGAGCGTTATCCTGTTGGAAAACTCCATCTTGAATGCTACTCATGAATGGCTGTGCTATAGGTTAAATTACCAGACTGACGACAAATTTTCAGTCAGTGAGTTTGGGACAACCACAAGAGTGCCCAGAGGAAATTGCTCCAGAGACCATGACTCCAGGTGTGGGTCCCGTGTGTCTAGGCCGTAGACCGCTTGGATGCAGGCGGTCCCCTGGCCTCCTTCTGACCAATATACAGCCACCACTGGCACTAAGGCAGAATCTGTTTTCATCAAAAATTACAGCAGATCCCCACTCCGACCTCCAGTGACATCTGTCTTGGCACCACTGCCGTCGGAAACGGCAATGGTTCGCGGTAAATGGAATACCGGCTACAGGCTGCCTGGCTCGGAGCTGTCCTTGAAGTAAAAATTTTCTTACCGTTCCTTGGGTCACGACGGTACCAATTGCAGCTCGAATGTCAGCCGCAGATGCAGTACGATGCGCCACAGCCATACGCAAGATTCGGTCAGTCTTGCTGCTCAGTCGTACCACGTAGCAGCTCGGAACTCGATCTTCTTGAGGTAGTACCATCCCTTGACCATAGCTTCCAATAATCATGCATAGTGGAAATATTCCCCCCAAGTCTTTCTCCAATACCGCGAAATGAAAATCCACCTTCTCGTAGCCAAATTGTACGACATCGTTTAAACTCGGTGAGCTGTTAATAATGGCCTCTTCGTCTTCTTAAAGGCATTCCTGGCTAACATGAACGCAATTCGTCAAATTTCACGGAAAAATAATACTTACGATCTTCACAATACGCGATTAAAACAAGCCTTATTTGCATGTTCCGAGTGACGCCAGCTGCGCCACACTTATGCGCGGAGCGAGAAATTTCAATCGATGTCATCTTTCAGTTGTATAAACACGCCTTCCAAATTTCGTTTTTCTAACACAAGTCTTTCTTGGTGTTGGAATTTTTTTTCCGCCAGTGTATTTCACCCTTCGAAAATTTTCTTTACAGTAGTGTATCTAAGTAATACACGTGGTTTCTTATGTTGGTGTATAAGATGCGCTCCCAGAAAAAATAGTAAACGTATGGAATAATCACAAAAAAGCCCTAAAAGAGCTGTTTCAAAAGTGTGCTACAAATAAAATACAACATCTATCTTGAGCACAATGCACGGTTTGTTTTAGTTTCTACGAAAATAGCCGTCTGTTCTTTCAACAAAAGTTCCATATTTAGAATCATGATGTTTGTGAACCAAGGAAAAGATGCAAATAATTCTCTAAATAAAATGAAGTCTTTCATCTAAAGTATTGTCATTGTTACAACTACTTTGGATAGGAATAAGAATTCAAGTTTTGTAACAAAAGAAGTTTAGTTTTGCTCGATGTTTATTCATTCAAAATCAAGGTGAAAAGTAAATAAGAAGTGAACAGTCCATTTATTGCAAACTAAATAAATACTATTGTGGAAAATTATTTCTGACGGTTTTTAAGTAAATATAAGTATGAATTTGAATTTAATTGCGTCTTTATGTTGAAATGTTTGCTGGTAATTACGTAAGCGTAATCTTGAATAATCTCTACCGCCCCTCTTTTTCCCTGGCTGCTCTTTGACTAACAGAAATTACAATCTTTTTACGATCTCCAATTTTTTGTGAAGTTTTGAAATCACTTTCACTAGTTTTGCGATGATTATTAATGTGTTCTAACAATACTGTTGAGAGCTAAAAATATTGCTATAGACAACTAACTAACTAACGCACTGAATTTCAAGTCATAACTTTATCATGAAAAATAAAAGATCTGTTGACTCTCTGATACTCTTGAACATATTTCAACTTATCAAAACATTTACAATCAAATTACCTGGATGAGTAGATCCAATTTCCACATTCCGATTCATAAGTAACTACTGAAATTAAGCTACTCATTTACTCAATACTTCTTCTGGACGAAAACACTAATAAAATGGAAATTTTCTACACGAGAAAACATTTTAATTAACTAAATCATTAAAATTCGCTAAAAAGTCAATTGTAAATCAATATTTAATTAGAATCGTGTTAATAATTGTTTTGATCTGAACTGCAGTATAAAACTAATTATATGAATAGCATATTTCATAGCTGATTACACATTTTTGTAGCAATAAAAATAACACCTCTGATTAATTATAACGCCTGAATTATTACCAATATTCTTCTCAAATAAAATTTTAACACCAGAGAACCAGTTTACAGCTGATCTTTGCCTACTTTGGCACAAAGGTTCTTACATGATCGGGAATTATCATTGGAGACTACCCCCAATGAAAGTGTTAAAGTTATCGTCTCTATTGGGATCCCCAAATTGCCGCAATAAAAACTGCGAAACGAAATTTTTACGCCTATTAACAACTGGGACTAAATTTTTGAAAGTAGAAAAAAATCAAAAGTGGACCAAAATCAAAAATTTGAACCAAAAAAGTGCTCTTTTTTTCCACACGTGTTATGAGAAATTTTACTATATTTATTTACTATTATGGTTTTATTATTTTGGCCTGATGGGTGAACTTCCGTCGCTTCTCACAACTATCATTTGTGAAGTAAACCTTGTAACGCCGGGCAATGCAACTAGTGATTTATTTTTGATGGAACAAAAACATTAATTACAGTTCCCAGAATCTATTCCTCTTTTTTTTTTTTTGTTAGTTTGAAATCATATGCATCAAGCACGCTATTATTCCACCTTCTGTTTCGATTTGACGGTCAAGTGTCCGTGTTTAAAAAGTGTTTCAGTATTTATAGTGAAGGTTAAATAGGTCACATAAAATGACAAAAATCAAATATTTCTGGGGGATACAGAAAAAAGATTTTAATGAAGTATTTCGGAAATAAATACATATTTTGTCTTTCTACTATTTATTATGAAAATTTCCTCACAAAATTTGATTTTTCATAAGTAAATTATGTCAAATTTTAAGCAGTAATACTCACTAGAGAACCACATACATAGTGTAATAATGACAAGAAATAGAAAAAAATGTATAAGGCATCGTGATACATTTCTTACGAAGAGTTTATTTACCCTGATCCTCTACTATATCGCAAGATGAGATCCTAACGTCACAGTTGAAAGGTTAAGAAAATCTCTAAATTCGAAGAATTGACGAGAAAAGATACTACACGATTTCACTGTGTGCATATGGCAAGAAATCCTTTTATAGAACGTGGGAAAGGTGTGTTCCATTTCTAACCTAAATTCACTAAATTTGATGACTTTTCTTAAAACTTCACGGTCTCTTATTTTTTTTTAATACGGGGACAAAAGGGCAATTAATTTAATCGATTTTTTACTATGCTTCTATATTTGCTGCTTATTTAGACGTTTTCCATTATGATAACAACGTGTTCAGTTTTGGTAAGAACTGCAATACCAACAGTGTAAGCATTTAATGAGAGTCACATGGGTCTATGATGGCAGTAGCATTCGCCCGATGGTGTGAGCCGCATCAATAACTATTTTCAGAATTATTAAAGGAAGTTTCTTTAACCCTTAGTTTGGCAATGTATCCTACAGGATACATCAATTTCTACATTTTTTAATTTGAATTAGGCGCCCTCTAGGGGGCTGGCGTTTAACCTATAGCATTATTCGCACCTTCTTTTTCAGTATCTGTCTCTACTGTGGCTATTTACAAAGCAACGCGTTCAGTATTAAGTTTATAAGTGTTACAGTGTGTTCTACCAAAACAACATGGCGTCACGTCGATTACAGGTATGTTCTCTTTTATTTTTTTATTATTTGCTTATTATTTTTATTGTTTATAAAATCTACAATAATGCCAAATTCGTTGATACTGTGATTGAGTGAGCAACGTTTTATGTATTCTTATTTGCTACTTCGGCAGTGTATCCTACAGGATACACAATTTATAAAACCGATTTTCTTTTCATTTTTTCCCATGAAATTTTTTTAACGATATAATATTTACGCATTTTACCCCAAAAACACTAAAATAAGAAAAAAAAAATTGTCAAAATTTTTAAATTTTTGATATGTGCCAAACTAAGGGTTAACCGTTTTTAAATAATTTTATTGTTTTATGTGATTCATGCACGTTAATTTTTAATTTAATCATTCATTTATACTTTCGTTTCAGTTTCAAGCTCTCAAAGTTACCGTAATTGCAGCAGAAAAACCTGCGAACAAAGGCAAGGTACGAGAAAAGGCTGCAGTCTTACTGTTTCTCAATAAAAGCACAATTTTAAAAGAGACCTTTCTAAATGTATTAAACAAAGAAAAATACACTTGAAGAGAAATCTTTTATTGATTTTTTTGTTCACAGCTACAGAACTGTAAATATGTAGTCAAATTGCTTTACTATCAAATTCCAGGCGCAAAATTTAATATTTCATTCCAAGAAAACATCTTTGTGGAAGTTAGATGAATAAACTAAATTACATCAAAGCAGTTTTCCATACATTTGTTATTCATCATTCGTGTTTCTTTCAAAGTTATTATTCACTTTACTATTCCGAACTTTTCATTTTCCAAAACTATACCTGTTATTCTATTTTGAAAGAAGTAAATGCTAAGTAAATTTAATTCTTCGATTTGTGCAAAAGGAATCACTGTGTTTCATTAAAAATACATAATTTTCTGCGAAGTTCTTTATTATTATTGATGATAAACAACCTGAGTTTTTGTTTTTTTTAAGATCAATCGCATTCATTTGAAGTGTATGAGAACCATTGCAAAGTTATATTATTTGTTTATCTAAATCGTTTTAAACAAATTCTTAATAATACATAAAACTTTTTCACGAAATCAGTTTCAACATACTTTTATTTCTGTGATCATACTGACATTTTACTCAATTTGTTATTGGCAGCTTTATTAATGTATTAACACTATATTAATGTGGAAATATTATTTATGCTCTGTATCTTTTTGTTCCTCAATATCCTTTGCTTAAAAACAAATAAATTTTTAAAAAATGAATAAATGAAGGACGTATCCTTTTTCAGCCTACTTTCCCGTCAAAAATAAAAGAAAGACGAAAAAAGTTTTAAAAGTGGCTTAATGCATCTAAAAAATATCGCCAAGTTAAAAAAATATCGCCAAGTCCGAAAAAAATATCGCCAAGTACGAAAAAAAGCCAAAAAAGAAATAAAAAGGTAAAATGAATATCGAAAAATTAAAAATTTGAAAGTAAGGTATTGAGATGAGGAATTTGTGTGTCGGTCGGTCGGTCTGTCTGTCCCCTCCTAATAACTTTTGAATGAACATTCCGATTTGGATAAACTTTTTTTTGTTGGAAAGATCTCGACGAGGACAGCTCATTCCCATATTTGATTTTTCGATTTGAACAATTTTTGGTTCAACTTTGAGCCGTTCAAACAGCCTGTCCAGCGATACTCCGATGTCGATGTACGGGAAAGTAGGCTCGTTTAGTTCTTGACAGAACTTCTTGTTCACATATGCAACATTTTTCTAGGCTACTCTACGTAATACGGGAAATGTGAACTTTTATAGACGCATTTAAAATAACTTAATTGATTAGTATTCTTCATTTTAGTTTCAGATTGCTGCTTTTATATTGGGTATTCAAATTGCTCTTAAAACAGTAGTAATGCTTCTGAAAGAGTTTGATCATTTTTTTCGGACATTAACTGTGTTTTGCTTCAGTAGAATGCTAGAGTTAATGAAATATAAGATGACTGATTACGTCAACATGGTTTATTGAAAACTAAAAAAAAAAAAAAAATAATAATTGCATTTTTTTGAATAGAAGTTTGACAACATGCAAATTCTACAGCATCCGTTATAAATGTCGAAGCACGAAGCTAGTAATAAGGCATCGTATTTTTTATTGCTAAATTTTTTATTCCTTGTTTACAATTTCTGTGATAATGTTCACATTCTACTTCCGCTTTTAACATGCTGAGAAAAACAATGTAAAATAATAATGAATTAATTGTTTTTCCGTTTTAAGTGTTGCCAAAAGCAGGGCTGCGGAGTCGGAGTCGGACTGATTTTGAACCAAAGGAGTCGAAGTCGGAGTCGCTGAAAAACATGTCGACTCTGACTCCGACTACCTACGATTTGGATAACATTTTATGGAGTTAAAAACATATCTTTGAAACTAACAGATACAAATTTTCAGCGTCCAATATCCAAATCCTAAGCATCTAGGATCATTAAAAAGGGCTTCAAAATGGCAGGTCTGCTTTGTGAAACGAATTGCTATGTTTGGGCTTATGCAAGTGAATAAAAAATATTTGCGGCAAAAATACAATGCGTCAAAATAAAGTCTGGGCATTTAACAAGAAAAGGATTAGTTTAGTACAGAGTCAAATGACAAGAGCAGCACTTGTCGTTTGCTCTGGAGAAAATGGACTTTTTGTGAGGTCACAGTGACCTCCGAGAATTAAAGTAAATGTGGGGAAATTACCTGCGAGAATTCTTAAGAAAATTGAACTTTTGGAAGGTAACAATGACCTCCCATGACCTCCAACTGGGATACCCCAGCTTGCTACCCCCCCCCCCCCCAAAGTGAGTTCTGGCTACGAAGACTTAATATTTCAACTTTTGTTTAGGGTTTTTCCCTTTCACATTTGGGTAAAAAAATAAATAATAAAAAAAAGTCGGAGTCGGGAGTCGGAGTCGGAAGTTTTCAAACCCCGGAGTAGGAGTCGACCAATTTTCCTCCGACTCCGCAGCCCTGGCCAAAAGCAATGAAAGCAATGGAACTTGTGAAACCTTTGTTAAAAAATCTAATTAACTAATTTTGGGGCTTACATCAGGCAGGAATATGTTTAGATTTTAAGTATTTTAAAGTTTTCAAAAAACCTTGATTCAAGTCAAGTTACTTCTGTAAAAACAGTTTTCTTTTCTCACTATTTCCTAAATAAAAAATTCTTTTAAATTCAAGCATACAAACTTGAAAATATTAAGAGCAGATTCAAACTAAACAAAAGCCATTTTTTCTTTATGCACAGTACATTTGCATAAAAAGTCCAATGCGTATTTCTTTTTTCTAATATCTGTTTTGAATTTCAAAAATATTTACCTGAAATAAATTTCAAAGTGAAAATCATCCTCGCATATATGAGGGCAAAAAATATATGTTCTGTTATAGCTTTCTTCACCAAGTAGATTATTTATTTAAAGGTTCAAACCTACTGCCAAAATATAAAAAGCTATATTTCAATGAGTAATTTCCACTATAAAGTATAACTTTATGTATAGCTCTTTATGTAAGATTAATTTTTAATTTATTACTTTTAAAAAATGCAGTTTATACATTAGAATTAAATGTACTTATTTAGCATTTCATTGTTATATTCTTATACTTTGCCCGACATTATTCTATTTTGCTTTCAAGTACCTAAAGTTGCACTTTGAGGAACTAATGTGCGATATCGTTTTCACTTAATATTGACGAAAACCCTGGATGAAATTTCAGAAAGATTCACCCAGAAAAACATGTTTAGATTTTTTTTATTTTTTCCCGAGCTAAAACGTATGCACAGTAGGGTGGTTCACAAAGCTATAGTAAAAAAAAAAAGTTTTGACTTGGAGGTCATGGCGGTGGCTCATTTTTTACCTTTATCCACCCTAATATACTGCCAAAATTTCAACCTCCTACTTAAATAAAAAGACGGTGCTCAAAGCTCACATAGTTCTCCAGTTTTTGTTAATTTCAAGAGTTCTTCGGTTAAGCGGCAAAAAAAAAAAAATCCGGGTGCTTTCCTATCATTCTTGCTGATTCTTATGTTTAATGATTCCCTGAATCCTGATATGGCCGCTCTTTTCCCCCATTGCCTCCCATTTTTCTTCGAAAATAGCGCCTCCCTCCCCTCCTATTTTCATCAGATTTCGACAATTTCATAGATATTATTTGGAGGGGAAGGAAGCATTATATTTACAATTGACATTCTTCTTTCGGGCTAGAGAGGTGAACAGCTCAAAATCAAACACTTTTTACCAAGTTGGGAGACTCATGGGGGCATTCCCTCCCCCCTCGGTAAAATCTTTAACATATCATTAAGAACTCATTTTTTCCAGCTTCAAAATTTTACACTTATTTTTTGGTGCAACACAATAATATTGGACTGCTTCTATGACTCCCACGTCCAAAAAATTTTTCGAACTGTAAATTTTTTTCTAAAAGCTTGGAAACATCGCATGTTACATATGAGTCGCACCGCAGATTTAATTCAGTAAAGAACCTTTCAGTATTATTTATATTCATTCCAGTTATGTTCGAGCGATTACCGTGAAGGGGGAAACGAAGCTCCTATTTGAATTTAGTGGGGCATTTTACATAAGAAACTGCAAGAATAGTGTCAGATACATTTGAAGCTCATTTTGTGCCAAGCAGTGTTGTACTGAAATTTGCTAGAAATTTTTAAATAAAGTTAAAATATTTAAACTTATTGCTATGCAATGCAACTTTCCATGTGTATTAATATACAGATTTTTTTAAAGAGAGATACTTTTAGTATTGAATATTTTATTGTCTCAGCAAGGATAAATACTCAGTTTTCTTCAACAGCAGGTAAAAAAAAATGCTTATTGTCTTCATTATTGAAAAAAATTCTGTTAAATTCTTGAATTATTTGAATATTTTCCGCGGCAACGTTATTCACCATTATTTATTTTTTTTAGTTTTTTCTTTTAATTCTGTGATTGATATTATATTTGCATTCGTTGGGGGCGTAGGAGGAAGAATGTTAGAAAAATATCCCTAATATTCATGTTTGAAAAAAATCCAATTGTTCTGTACAACACTTGCTATATTTCACATCTTTATTTTTAATATAACTTGCTTCTCTTTCAACTAGAATTTGATACAAAAAACTACGCCAAACTAATTAATTCACCAGAAAGGTGTCACAAGTACTTTAATAAAACTGTCCTAGTTGTTATTTCAATTGCCAGGTCGTTCATATCTTATAAGGATTTTTCCAAGTTTAGATATTCCCAGAAGTTTTAATAGCAAATGGAGCATCTATTAAAGTTCAATCTATTTGTTTTACTGTACAAAAATGTGCTAAAACTGTAGGAAGTGTTGTATCTAGGTTTTTTCTCTCATGATGAGATTATATGAAAAATCTCTTTCTTATATAGGAACATACATATTTTGGACTGGATTTTCTCAGATAGGCTCCGTAATTGACTAATAATAACTCAATTATCTCTTTATAATCAGCCAGAGTGATCATAGATTTATCTATAAAGTTATAAAAAGCTTACAGTTGAAGTTACAAACTTCTTAAAGTATTTTTTGTTATATGTGCAACATTCTTTCTTTTCTTTTTTTTTTGTTTGTTTGTTTAATTCTTTGTCAATCATTTTTTCGCTTTAAAGTTATCAAAAAGAATAGAACTTGTGAGGAATATGATGGCCGAAGTAAGCATGAAGTAAATATCTTTGCCTAAATTTCAGATTAGTTCTATGCCAGACTAGCTACAATAGTTTATTTTGTGCAATTAGTTTTTATAATTTAATTCATTCTACTTGTGATACTGTTAGCACTATTAGTTAAAACTTTAAATCTTGACATTTTCTTCTCTGCATCCCACTACTTTTAAAACATAATAAAGATTTTGTACAGCTCTTCCACAACTCTATTTTGGCAAGCGTAAGTTTTGAAAATCATAGCACAACATGTAGACGAGTAGTAGGGGAAGACCGCCTATATTGGACCACTGCTTAAATTGGACCTCGGGCTTAAAATCTAGTACCGAGATCTGTGCTTCACTTTAACAGTAAAAATATGAAGTTTTAGGAAAGAAATGAATGTGTATGAAGTTTCACCAGTCTTCGAACTGTTTAGCGTGAGTTACGGCTTGATTTGTGTTGAAACCATGCGAAATCTTATTTTGTGGACTAGTTTCTAGAAGGATAACTCAAAAACTTGTGAATTGCGGTAAAATGCTGTTAAAGTATTATAATCTGTGTTTAATAAGGATTACATTGATGTATTTATATGCCCGATTGTGATAATTTTTGACAGAGCAATGAGCTGAAGAATAAAAAATGGCGTGTTTTCCTTTATTGGACCGAAAAAATTTTCCTATATTGGACCGGTGGTCCAATTTAAGAATATGATTTTAAATAAGACTTTTTATTAATCGTAACATAAAATAAGTGACTCGTCTTATTTAATAGCGTAGTTAAAATTATTTTAAGCATACTTTAACACCTATTCACGATATTCATTTAAACTTTTTTATCAAGCACATTTTTATCAAGTAGAAGCTGCAACTTCTTAAAATGTATGCTTTTTTTCTCTTCGTCCATTAAGCTGCAGTTTCAGGTTGTGAAACATATTTATTAACTTAAATAAAATGTATGCTGATTTACCGAGATATGTATATATGAAATTCTTCGATATTTTCAAAACGATTTTAGAAGGAAACAATGTATATGCTACTAAAATGTTTAATGTAGATGAAGCCGGTTATTTCATTGTCCAAAAGCCCCAAATTATATTGCGTATAGAGATAAACACTAGGTTGGAGCAGTAATGAGTGGTGAACGTGGTAGAAATACACTGGTTATTTGCTACATGAGTGCAACAGAATTGCAAGCGCCCCATGCTTATTTTCAAAAGATTACGTTCCATGTATGAACTTATCGTAAAAGCTTCCCTGGTGAGCAATATGCTTGTTCAAAAAAAAAAAAAAGGTTGGATGACAAACGATAATTCACACAATTGATACAACATTTCATCAAAACTGTTAATCCAAGCCATGTAAAAAGAATGGCTTTCTATTAATGGATAGGCACAGCACTTACATAAAGAACATTGATGCAATAAACCTTGGCTAACGAGAACGATATAATAATAATTTCTCTTTAAGCACATCATACACGTAGATGTGGTCTTTATTCAGTCTCTGTCTACATATTTTAATCGAGCATGTGATACATGGATGCGAGAACATCTAATGAGATCCATTATCTAATATCGCACAGGAGAACTGTTTGGTAACTCTTATGGGCAAACCGCACAGCTTTTGCCATGGCCTTGATGGCCATGGCAAAAGCTGTGAGTTGATTCTAAAGAACAGGAGTTAAGCCTGTTAATTGACATGTGTTTAATGACATTGATTTGGCTGCAAGAGAATTAGCGGCAAGTAGTCCAGATAAAACTACTCAAAGTGAACACTGAACAGGTTACATGTTCGGTGTAAGTTGTACACCATGTACAAGAACTATCTACGATTTAAATAAGTACAAGTTCTGCAGAATCGGCAGATAGTTCTCATCAAAACATGATTGTCAACTCTAACTATGATTTTGTAAAGCCGGCTCACATATCACCTTTGCCTAAAAATAGAAGGAACAAAAAGGAAGGCTATCTCAGAGCAATCATTCTAACGCCGTATAAAAGTGGCATAGAGCAGAAAAAGTCACACAAGAAGAAGCAAAAAACTACACAAAACAATTGTTATTGCAATATTTGTCATAGAGATGAAGTGCAAAACACGATTAAGTGTATGAAATGCCATCGGTGAGTTTATCAACACTGCCTAAGTGAGGCCGAAGCAAAAGAAATTCTGTTGCAAATCGTGGAAAAAACTGTGTATAGTTCAAATATAAATTATTCTATGATTTCTTTGTGCGGTCCAATTTAGGAAGCGCATGGTTCAATTTAGGCGCATATATTCCTATATTGGACTTTTGCAACTTTTTATAAGATAATTTTTTAAAAAATAATTTTCATATTTTCAGAAAATATAAGCTCCTAGGGCGGTTCCTGATTAAATTTAGCTTCCGATGCCCTATTTTGCATTTCTGTTTTGCTTCACATTGAGCGACACAGGCCTCCTGTTCTTAGGGGGTCCAATATAGGCGGTCTTCCCCTACTGCAATCTACATTGTATGCTGCTATCTACTAAATAATCGATTGTATCAAAGGTGTTGCTATATGTATTCAAACGATTAAGAAACTTTCCAACTGTTTGAACTAATATTTATTAGTTGGAAAATGAGAATAATTGAAAAAAAATCTCTTCCAAGAAAACGGTCTCTTTAGTTAGAAAAACTCAAAAATTGTGAAAATTAAGAAAAACGTAAAAATTAAGGGTGTTTGAGCACAGTCTTCCATTAAAGGCTACAGTGGACTTTGAAAACGGCGAAAATCCTTCAAAATATGGGTTTTCTGTTTTTGTTCTATTTTTATGCTCTGAAAATAGCTTTATTCAGTACAAAAGGAATTTTCTCGATTCGATCTTTTTTTCTTGAGTTATGGCTGAAATTGCTCTTTAAAACTAAAAATGAGTTTTTCTCGGAACAAATACTTTACTGCTTATTAAAACTTCTAAATGTTCCATGCGTCAAAATAATTTACGTATGATGATAAAACTTTTTTTCTGTGTATCCCAATGCATCATCTGTAAACTGTTGGAAACAGATTTTTAGCAACTTGGACCAAAGCCATGTTGTAACTGATATAAACTTGAAATTAACCCGTTTCCGTAACTTTTTTCAAAAATTGTGATGAAAACACTAATTTTTGTCGTTATTTTGATGTCGGACAAAAAAAGTGAAAATTTTTTTCCTACAATCTGTTCAATATCAAAGGTAGATGTGGAAAAAAAATATTTTTAGAATATTCGTTTAATATTTTGACGCATGGAGCGTATTAAGCTTAGTTAATTTTTATTAATAAATTTCTCTAAAATTGCTGCATTTCTCTAAACATGTGAAAATATTTATTTATTTTTTATTTTTATTCACATACCATCTAAATAAGAACATTTTAGGAAAGTAACATCAATGTAACTATGTTTAGAAAAAAAAATCCATAAAAAGTCCACTGTAGCCTTAAGAGTAGAGAGCTGAAATTTTAGGGGAGTGATCTTATACATAAATGTAAAAAAAGTAGGGTGCGCCTTGGTCAGTACACTGTTAAAAATTCAGGAAACTTTTATGGTAAATTTTACTGTAAAATGTTGCATTTACAGTAACGAAAATATTTACAGTAAATTGTACCATAAAAAAGAAACGATTACAGCGCCAGTTGATAAACCACGTGACTTACTGAGCGAAGCACGTAATACTCAATTTCTGTTCGCCATGTGTGGTCTATTCGGTACAGTGGATAGAGAAGCGAAGTGCGATAACTGCGTCTTGGGTTCGATCCTAGCTGCTTGCATTTTTTAACTCTACTTTTCTCTACCGTAAAATTTTACAGTAAAATTGGATTTTACGGTGAAAGTTACTGGCAACATGGATGCCAGTAACTTTTACCGTAAAATTTCAGGAAAATTTTTAACAGTGTAGCGAAAACAAAAAAAATTTTTTTTTTGAACCACCCTAATGCACAGTTTTAAATGTATGCAAAACCTTTTGCAATTTCCGCTTGAAAAAAACTAAAAGGAACTATGCGCATACTTTGTACTGGTTAAAAACAAAAGTTGTGTCATAATTTTGCGTTAAGAATTAATTTATTTTAGCTAGACGTATAAAATTATTATGTTGTTTGTTATATGATAAAAAATAAAAAAAATTAATTGAGTGGCTTCGTTTTGTAGTATAATCCTAATGCTTTCAATTTTTTAGCTCTGTCCGTATTTTGAAACATTGTAGTCCACGTGTTATTGAAATACGATAAAAACGTGACAAAAATATATCAATTACTTCTCCCTATTCGAAAACACATCTGTTTTGATAAAATGAAAAATGACGCCTCGAAAAGTAAATGCATCTGTTTCAAATCCTTTCGCAAATTCAAAAAACACCCAATAAAGAATTCAAAATCTGAAAAACAGTAAATATTTAATGTGCTCTCCTTATTTCAAAATTCTCTTTTAAGCATAAATTTACTTACTTCGCGTCAAGAAACTGTCTTTATTTAGCAACTCTATTTTGATAAAAAGCATTAATTGATGCACAAGACAGCCTACAAAGACTCACCAAATATGATGAATCCTTGTTTCACTGCGTAAATTTTATAAAGAACATGGAATTCTAGTTCTATAAAATATAATTACAGTTTGAAGATTTCTAGAAACAATATCTATATGATATTTTTTGAATCTGTAACGAACGTATCTTATCAGATACACGTCGGTTACGGAGAAAATATTATTTTAATATTTTTCCTGGAAATAGAAGAATTTAACTGCGTTGTATAAAAGTAGATGACACGTTGAGAATGAAGTTCGTTTGAAAAGAAACAATACTTAACATTTTTCAAGTATTTTTAAGCTGCTTTGTGAAGAACTAATGTTACCGTGGAATTGCCCTCCCGTATGCATAAAAATAAAGAAACCCATACGTCTTTTATGCTGAGTTCATTTCTGCTCTGGAAATAACACAACGGGAGGGTAACTTTCTACAAATTCAATTAATATAACTTTATTTTATTAGACTTCTAAAACTGTAGCGCTAAGTGAAAATGGGGCTTTGAAAGATGTATCAAACTTATAAAGTTAAAAAGAAAGAGCTATTAACAAATAGGGTATGTTTGGATTTTATATATTTATTACACAATAACGGTATTCATAGCACGGCTTCAAAAATTTTTTAGCGCGCATCTGACAATAAAGATAAATATTTATCAAATGAAAATGACTAAGTATTTGCAGCATGAAAGTTGTGATGACAAAAAAATCTGCCAAAACATGGGTATTTTTCCTTTTAAATATAGTAATACTTATTCTAGTAAAATATTGGAGGGGGGGGGGCATTTTAAGCAATAAACCCCACTGCCTTTTGATCGGATTAAGTGTTTATGTTTATGGCTTTCTAATTTTATTCATTTACTAGAGTGCCCGCACGGCTTTGCCCGTGGTATAAAACTAAAACTTCATTTGTAAAATAATTGATATAGTAAAAAAAATACTTTCCTTCAAAGCATGATATAAAAACCTGGTATGGACCCCACACAACTTCCTTTTACATTTAGATTTCTAAGTAGATGCCTTAAAAGTACTAAAATAGTGATTAGAGTGAGCAAGATAACAATTCAAACAATTACATCCCTAGTTTGCCACGAAACAATGCAAAAAAATGTTTTACAATGATTAATCTCCTAAATATCGCCGATTTTAACATCATTCAGTGGATTTTTCGCAAAATATTGCCATTTGCGCCAAATTGAAAACAAGTAAAAATTAAAAAAAAGCGCCAAATTTGCCGCTAACTTGGCGATATGTCGCCAAATTGGCGTCAAATACTTGGCGACCAAAAGCTTGACGATATATCACCAGGTAGTCGCGCCAATTCATATCACTTTTGTCTGCATTGAAATTAACACTAATTTAACAGATAAAAGGGGTAAAACACCCCCTTGGGGACATTCGAATGCAACCCCAAGGGGAGGTGCACAAAAATAAGCCAAAAGAAAAAATAAGAACAATTTTGTTGCTCACAGAAACCAGCAGAAATCTTACCATAGAAAGTTTTCTCTCCTAACTTAAAAAACAAAATAATATATTTTCCGAAATGACACACTTTAGAAAGAACGTTGCAATATCGCAGTTTAAACGATATTTTTATAATTTACCGAGTTTCAATTCCTTAAAAACTGGGAAAATAAAAACAGACGATTTTTTTCAACAGTTAAATAACTCATTTTAATAAGGCTAGGAGTTTGGATTGCTACAAAAACAAATACATTTTAAAAATTATTAAAGGAAAAAGAAACACAAAAAGTTATAAAAACGTAACCATGGTAACAACATGAACAGTTCATTTCCGGTTGTGATAAAATAATTCATTTTATCTTATTTTTTAAATTTTATTCTCGAGCTTAACCATTTTAGAATCGTTTGGCTTGCTTTGCTCTGGGTAAGCCGTGAATTTCCGGGATTCTAAAAACAATTATTACAACTCTTCGAGTGCTCGTAGAAACTTCTAATTGATATAATTTTCAGCAGAAAATTTTAAGCTTTCGAATGACATAAGACTTAAAAATGTGTATGAAATATTTCTTTGAATTTGTATTAAATGTGCTAATAATTAGAATAGAAAAAGAACGAAATGTAATTTTCAAAAAAAAAAAAAAAGCTTTGAGACGCACGCCCATGCTACAAACTAATTTTGTGCCAAATTTTAAGAAAATCGATCGAACGGTTATGGCTCTACGTGGGTCACAGACAGACATACCCACCTTCAGCTTTATTATTAGTAGATAATATCAATTTTGGTCGCTTAAATTTTACTATTTTTAAAGTCACATTTTATAACTTTTTTTATAAGTTTTTTCTTAAGATATAGTTAAAATTGTCAAATATATTATCATTAGGAGCGCATGAAAGTAACGTTTTTTTTTTTTTTTTTGCGACAAATATTTTAACCAAATTTGTATTCTAAATTAACGGTGCAACTACTCTCGTTGATAATATGCTTTTAATATACGTATATTGCTCTATTTTTCAATCTCGGATAGATGAAAATCAATTGATTTTGAAGAGAAATATGGCATTTTAGAGATGGGCATTTTAAACAGTAACCAAGTTTTAAAATGTCTCCCAGATAGTACTACAAACACGGTATAAAGGGAAGATCTGTTCAGGCATTTAGAATTTGTTACAGCAGTGATTAGTGCATAAATATTAAGATGGTGCAATGCCAGGCGAGTGTTTCCAACTGTTATAAGCAAAAAAAAAAGGCAATATTATAATTAAGTAATTTTGTTGCCTTACCTTACCCACTATACTCACCCGAAGTTGCAACACTTGTTTTTTTTTCTGAGTGCGACAAAAACAAGAAGAATTTTCTGATAACCAAAATACCATCTCTAGATAATTTGCACTAAAATAAATATTTTTTTTCCGGCAGGGAACTGAAAACTTTTACACTACATGGCAGAAGATAGTTGATAGCGAAATAAATTAAAAAAAAAGAGTATTTAAAAACAGAAACTTGGAAAAACCACATTCGTTAAAAACACATAAATAAACTAATTAATAAATAAAACGATATTACTTTCTGGTCCAGTTATGTTTTCAGGAAACTCGGGCTATTCAATAGCGAAGAGATAGAGAAAACAGCATAATTCATAAAAAAAAAAAAAAAAAAAATTCTACGTGGCACTATTTTTTCTTTAAGGAACATTTCAAAAGATTTTTTTTTTGAGTTTAATCCTTTAAGGCAGGGAGAGAGCTTGTCAAATATATGGGTGTTACATTTGTTTACATGTCATGTTTTTTAGTCATTTTCTCAGAAATCGCTCTCATAAACATTTCTCATTTCTTGAAACTTCAAACGTATTTCTGGGTTTACCATTTGAATGTGTTAAGAAGATGGTAAACATTGTTTTGCAGGCTCTTTAGTACTTGAGCTCTTACGAAATGCAACACCAACATACTTCTGAGAAACCTTTTTAAAAAAATATAAATGTGAGTGACTTTAGTGACAAGGGAGTAGAATGTTATGCAAGAAAGTTCAGAATTTCAACTGCAATAAATATAACAAGGCTTGTAAACCGTAGAAAGCGTTTCTCCCTTTTAAGTAAAAGGAAGTAAAAACTCTTTAAGTACTTTTAACGAAGTATTGCAATCGCAAAAAAAAAAAAAAAAAAAAAAAAAAAAATCGTTCAAAATTCGGTCAAAATTTCTATTTTATTCACCTGCAAATATTTCTGGTTCGACTCATTAAGACCATATCTAACAGTTTGTTGAACTTAACAAAATCATAGACGAGCAGATAGGAAGTAAGGATACTTTCCCAAAGCAATAAAAAATATGATTTGATGATGCTGACAAGTTCTGCATTAGGAGCAGAGCGGGAAGGCTTTAACTAGGGATGCACCGATTATTTGGCAATAATCGACCACTTTGCAGATTATTTATAATCGGCAATAATCGGCCACTTTGCAGATTATTTATAATCGGCAAAATTAGGCCGATCAATCGGCGGAAAACATATTTTTAATTTTACGTGAAATTATGATAAATAAATTTGTTTAAAGTAAACAAATGTAAAATTTTCTGCAAACACACATAGAAACAATATTGCAAAATTTTTCATGTATCGGGATTTTTCTCCTTTAATACTGTGCTTTTAGATGACTATAATTTTCATAAAAAAAATAAAAGTCTTAAATTAAATGGCTATCAATTATTTAAAAACAAAGAAAAATTACATTAAAAGTGCAACTTAAATTAGCCCGCTCACTGCATCATCTTCCCTATTTATTTAAATATTCATGTCCAGTTAACATAATGCAACTTTATAAGCAATAACATGCAAATTGACTCAAAGAAATTTAATGCAAATTTGAAATAGTGTTGGGAAAATTAGAAAAAAAGAGACAAGTAATCATCTCCCAAACTATTTTTAAAATCGAAATTGTGAAAGAAAAAAAATGATGGAGAAGTTAGTCTGATTAAAAATAATAATCATGATCACTAATCGGCACCGCCGATTAATCGGTAATCGGTCAATTTGCTTATCGGTGCATCCCTAGCTTTAACTCCCCCCAAGAGGAGACAGCCCTTCAGATGACCACTAGTCAAGTGTGAGAGCGTGGTGTCAATTTTACTTCCAAAAGTAAGTCTAAGTGAAAAACTAGGAGTGTTCCTCTATACCATTAATGAGAAGGCGGAACTACCCAACCCTTTTGAAGTTGCAATTTTTTCTTGAAGTGCAGTTCCAAATATGGAAATTCTATTGGCGCAAGGTGCAATTTATAAACAGTCGAAACCTTCATTGCTACCATTTCTGAGTTAATTACGGTGAGTTTTAGCGTGACGCCTGTACATACGTATGTATGTATCTCGCATAATTCAAAAACGGTACGTTAATGAAAATTCAAATTTTGTATGTAGACTCCTAGTGGGGTCTAGTTGTACTCCTTTCCTTCAGATTGTATTCGAATGTTCCAAAGGTGTCTTTTACCCGCTTAAGGGGTAAATCTGTTGATTTTCATGCCTATGTTAGTGATGCTATGCTTTGGCACATACTTAGCAATATATTGCTAAGCTATTGGTAGTCGAGTTTTTGCCTACAACTTGGGGACAAATTTGTCTTTAAACTTCACTTAAAATTTAAAATTATTATTCTCCAAGTTAACTATACTTTTATATGTATTGGAAAATATCTAAAATGCTGTTTATTAAAAAAGGAAAAAAAAAACCTTTTCCGTTATGAAATTTAGACGTAGAGGAAGTAGTGTGGGGTCCATATCACATATTTTTTAATGGAATACTATCCGTTTTAAAACTGTTGCTATCGTAGTGTCACAGTAAATCACTATGATGTAGTAAATCCCTAACCCGAGGTGCCATTGCCTCGAAAGGTAACATATAATCAAACAACAAAAGAATAAATTACCATACAAATAGAATAAATAACACTTAAGTCCCCGCGGAGAATCGAACCCACGACCACCGGCATTCAAAGCGAAGTTTCAACATCAGATTCAGAGACAAATAAGTTTTAGTTTAAAAAAGAAAAAAAAAATGCGTAAAATAAATTGCCCCCCAGGAAAAAGGTTTGTTGCAGTTGGGGGAAAACACAGAAGTAGAGGTGCAGTTTGTCTGTTCACACATACTTTACGTCTTATGATACATTTTGTCTGTGTAGAGTGTCAGTTCCAATTTTAATTTCTTATCTGTCAACTATTCACACACTATGACACAACTTGACAAACTTAAAATTCAATTTTTAAGTTTTTTTCTTTGTATTGTAGACTGGGACATGTTTACGCTGATTTTTTTCATTTAATTTTCTTTTTTTAAGTTTTAATTTAGGAAATTTTAGACGTTAAAGCCATATAACGCAGTTAATAAACTTGAAGTTTATGTAGGGAAAATTACATCGTTAGTTAGGCACAAATAAGCAGGGAAACTGCAGACACGTGTTTCGGCGTTAGAAGGAACACCTGTTTCAATGCAAAAAAAAATGTGAGCTTATGGATGCACAGACATCCGACAAAAGCAACGGAAACAGAAGCGAACAGCTTAAAAAGCAAACATAGCGGATTACCCGAACACCAATAAAAACATTTAAGCCAAAAAAGATCCAATGGGAGAATAAAGATTAAACTGAAGCTTTCTACCAGGTAAGAAATGGAAAAAATTCGATTGAGATGATAAGCCGAAAGTCTAACAAGCTAAAACTGTAAATCGCAAGAACAAAAAAAGAGCAGAATGAAAGAAAGTGAATCTGGGAAAAAAGTAGAAAATACGAAAAATGCCAGCAAAATCAGAGGAAGAAATAAAAAAGGGAAAATTATACAAATGGACGCCAAACAGCAAAAAAATAAGGAATAGCATTGAAATCGTTAACTAAGTCAGAACTTTTTTTCAAAATATGGAAGGATTCCCAAAAATGTGCGTTTTGCCATTCTTTCCCTCTTTGAATTATCAGGTTGCTAAGATTCTCAAACGTTTCAATTTCCAAGTGGTATTCTCCCCTACGAATAAACTATGTTTCTCTTCTCTTAAAGATCCCATTCATCCTCTTAACAGTTGTGGTATTTATAAAATTAATTGCAATTGCAATCTCTCTTATATTGGACAAACGCAACGTGCTTTGAAATTCTGCTTAAAGGAATATTAGAATTATGTGAAAAAGCAACAATTGAATTAGTCTAGTATTGCGCAACATTGTTGGGAAAATAATCATTCTTCCGATTTTAATTCTTTTCAAATTGTCCAAAAATGCTCCAACCCATCAGATCTTGATTGTTGGGAATCCTTCCATACTTTGAAAAACAGTTCTGACTTAGTTAACGATCTCAATGCTATTCCTTATTTTTCTGCTGTTTGGCGTCCATTTATATAATTTTCCCTTTTCCCTTTCTAATTTCTTCCTCTGATTTTGCTGGCATTTTTCCTATTTTCTACTTCTCTTTTTTTTCTTATGTTAGCCTTTCGGCTTATCCTGCCGCCAATCGAATTCTTTCTTTCCATTTCGTACTTGGTAGAAAGCTTCGGTTCAATCTTTATTTTCCCATTGGATCTTTTTTGGCTTACATTTTTTTTATTGGTGTTCGGGTAATCCGCTATGTTTGCTTTTTAAGCTGTTCGCTTCTGTTTCCGTTGCTTTTGTCGAATGTCTGTGCATCCATAAGCTCACAATTTTTTAGCTTTGAAAAGGGCGTTCCTTGCAACGCCGAAACACGTGTCTTCAGTTTCCCTGCTTATTTGTGCCTAACTAACGTTGTAATTTTCCCTACATCTATAGCACAAAGGTATTGTAAACTTGAACTTTATGATTTCAGTTTTTGCCCTGTTTGAGTATTTAAGCGTTAAAAAATTAATGTTTAGGTCAATATCTATTACGTAAACGCGCTCCGCACCCGGTGCACGTTTACCCAGTCTCACTTACAGAGCTGCGTTTTTTTATTAATTTGACATCTTACTCAGTTATGTTGGTTCTTGGAATATAATGTCTGACCATATAAAAAATAAACAACGTTTACAATGGTCAAAATAGTTTTTGAAATGAAAGCCGAGTCGACATGAAGACATAACTATGATGTAATCTACTTAAGACGAATCTCTTACTTAATTAGACCTTAAATGATAGAAAAAACTAAATAGTCTGAAAATACGAAAAAAATTGTGACACAGAACGGTACAAAAAGTGTCAAGGGTACGTTCACGCAGTAAGAACTTGCGTAAACGTGCCCCGTCGCCTTGTTCGGATTTGTAGCTTGCAACGAAATTTAATATATTTTTTTTCATACAAATACTTCTCTCAAACAAGGATAAAGTTCTACTAATACTCATATATTTTTCATATTTTTATTTGCACTTTCTTCAAAATAAGCTTCAATAAGTTCAACATAAAATTTACTCAAGTAGTCAGAAAACAAGTTATCCTCCCCAGATGCTATACCAAAGCTCTACAGAAGTTAACTAGCTGTCGTGGCCGTCACGAAACTTTCTTCTATATTTATCTCAAGAATTCCAGTTACAAAATAAAATACGTACTCGCCCGAATAATTGGAGACAGCTCCAATTTCCCAATTATCGTAATAACCCTGCAAATGCAGAATCAATGAGCGAAATTGGAAATCATTGCAAAAGCCTTGTTTAGATTAATTGCAAACATTTTATTTGTTAGTAAAAAGAAACTGGCAGCAGTTAAAAATTTCAAATCATTGAAAGTTTTCAGCTGTTTTGATAATTAAATAGCGTGAAAGCGATTTTTTAATGAATTAATTTTTCGCATTGTTGACTAAGCGCAATAATCACCCCACCCTCCCCCCGGGGAGATTGGCGCCAAAATTTAATCGATGCTTGCTTCCATATTGGGTTAGTGTTATTCAAAATTTCATTCAAATCTCAGCAATATTTCTCGAGATACAGTAGGTGCAATGACAAAATAAGCACTTTTGATTTCTCCACCCCCCTTTGAGATATTGACACACAAATTGAATCAGCACTTGTACTCAATAGGGTCTACCTATGGACCAATTTTCGTTCGATTCCGCCTGTTACTTCCTGAGATATAGCAATCACCTTTGCGCAGAACACGTGCGATTGCTCCACCCCCCTTTGAGATATTGACACACAAATTAAATCAGCACCTGTACTCTATAGGGTCTACCTATGGACTAATTTTCGTTTGATTCCGCCAGTTACTTCTTGAGATATAGCAGTCACCCTCGTGCAGAACACGTGCGATTGCTCCACCCCCCTTCGAGATATTGACAAACAAATTGAATCAGCACCTGTACTCAGTAGGGTCTACCTATGGACCAATTTTCGTTTGATTCCGCCGGTTACTTCCTGAGATATAGCAATCACCCCCGCGCAGAACACGTGCGATTGCCCCACCCCCCTTGGAGGAATTCGCTAAAAAAAAGTCAGGTGCACCAGTTCACATGGTGGTACATATGTGCAAAAATTTTTGTTCGATTTTATTCAGTAGTTTTTGCTCTAGCGCGGCCACAAAAACTGGTCACACACATACAGACTCACACACAGACACACACACAGACACACAGACACACAGACAGACAGACATTTTCCAAAAATGGTCGAAATGGACTCAGCGCACCTCAAAACGTGCAAATCCGTCAAAATTCGACATTCGAAAATTTTCACGAAACCAATACTTTCTTCTATATATTAGATATAGAAGAAAGTAAAAATGTTTTGAGAGTACTTGCTATACTACGCTGCAAGGTTTCTTGACACTGGCGCCGTGACGTCAGCCAATGAAAAACGAGCTAGATAAAACGTCACAGCCTACTTGGTGAATTAGAGATCCTTAACTGCTTCTGAGTTCTTATTGGCTCCCCACGTAGTGACGTTTAGTGTCAAGTTAAATTGCTTTCTGGTATAGGGACCAGCATCAATCTGAAATGACTGGTGACACACCAATTATAATACGTTTAAATTTAACGTTAACTAAAATACGTTGAACGTTATTTTACGAAAAAAGAGCTCTGCGTAAACGTGCCCGGTCTACCCTATTTTCGACACAAGAAAAAATACATTTAAAATTTTGTAGCAAAGGATTTTCATGCTACATTTATTTCATATTGATCTAATGTGGCGATCTTAGCCATGTGTCAACCTCATAAACGGCATAGTATAAAAAATGCAGTGAAGAGCGATTCTCCTGAAAATTTTCAATCATGTAGAACCGCATTTGTTATTTCTTAGATTAAACTGTATGTATATTTTATACATGGTATAATATACATACATCTGTGTAACTCATAAAAGCGAAAACAGTTACTCTTAAAAAGTAGAAAAAACTATTTTTTGACCTAGTTTTCAACAAAAGTAACAAAAAAAAAAAAAAAAAAAGAGAGAGAAAACCTAGATTAAAAGTTTACAATTTTTCCAAGAACGAACTACGTTTGATGCGACTGATCCCTTGCGCCAATTTAGTTTAATCTCGTACGAAAGCTAAAACGCAAGTTGGATTGATCCATTTTTAACTTTGATCTTAATAAATTAAAGCTGGTTTCAATTTCAATCAAAATTCCACGGAAGTATTTTTTTATCATTAACCTCATTTCAACTTCAATGTAAAAAGCTTGAAGGGAAAAAAATTCGCAGAAGATATTTTTTTTTTTTTTTGCATTGATCTTTATATTATTTATTTTTATTGAGCATTTTTTTTTGTTTTTGAGTGATAAATTGAAATGAAATCCGTGGTTAAATCTTTTGCATACTGCAGATAGATTGAACTTGTTATCTTATTTTTATATTTTAGATTTTACAATTTAACATTTTATATTTTTAGCTTTTGCCTTCTTGAATTTTTAATTTTTGCATATTTACATTTAACCATTTTGATTTTCACCTTCTTACATGAAGTTTCCCTTTTTATATTTTTATTTTTCATACTTCGATTTGCGTATCTGTTCAAGAACTAGTGATAAAATAACTTATGTGGAAAAAGTCTTCCTTATTCTAAAAATTTGGATATTTTCTGTGAAGGAAAAAAATATTTTAGTATTTAGTTTTTGTACTAGTTTTTGTATTATTTGCCTTCTGATTATTTTGTATTATTTGCTATTCTGATTATATTTCGCTTCTAGTCCCACGCTGACTGATAAGTTCACTGTCTATGTTTCACGTTCATATACACTACGTAAAAATGTGTGCTTTCAATTTTTTTGGAGGCAAGTGTTTCAGTGCTACAAGGAACCTATTTCTGATTACAAAAGAAGTAAAATTATAAATTAAAAAAAAATGGTAAAAAAGCTTTAGACTGAAGTGAAGTTGAAATTGCGAAAAAAAATACATAAAACAGAACAAAAAATAATTACTGCTATTTTTCTTACTGAATAATACATCTTTTTCCTTAGAGGTAAAGCTAATATTTCAGTGAGATGCACCCGTAGGTGCATAAAAATAACAGTAAAATATTTTATTTGGCACTTATAGAATCGAGAATATATGTATTAGCGAATTATTACAGTGTGAGACATGAAAATTTCAAACTATGTTTTTTTTTTCATTTACCTGAAGTATAAGGGATACATTTGACACAGCTGTACATATTTGAAATATGTTAAATTATGAACATTAGTACCTATTTTGTACTTTCGTTCATTAAGTTATTTCTTGAAGAATCAATAGTAGTCGTTCTTTTTTTTTCTTATTTCCCAGAGGAGTAGAAATTACTTTCAGTTTTCATCAGCGCAAGATTTCCCATTTGGCATCAACATGCTTTAAAACAAATAGTGGTTATTCAAAATTTTCGTAAGTTTATTTTCTCCAAGTGTTGATTCAGAGAAAGGAAATGTGATTCCTGACTTCTTTAATGAATGAAATATAGAATAAAACCAAATTTCGGAGAGTTTTGCCCTCTATTCTGCATTTTAAAAGATTTCAGGCTATGAAATGCTATGCCTATCAGTTATATATTTATAGTACAAGACAAAATTTAATTTCTGACTGTGTCAGATGAATAGCACTAGCCATTTACTGTCATTTTGTACGAAAGGAAAGCACTTTCAGAGCCAAAATGAAAAAAAAAAAAAAAATTATATACAGGGTGTCCACTCCAATCGTGGACCAATAGCTAATTTCTAAACCGTTGGAAATAAGCATATAGTTTATTTAGGAAAAAATCTCCAAATTACGAAAGGAATTTTGGGTCTATTCAATGTTTTTCAAAAAATCAAATTTTGAAAGAGTTACGAAATTTAAATTTTTATACAGCCCCCCAGTCCTATCAATCATATTTAGTAAAACATTCTTGACACTGTAACGTTTAAAACTAAAAAAAATCACTCTTCTACCACAAAAATTGACCGAGTTATGACGTTTTGAAAAATCAAGATTTTGCATTGTTTCATGACGTCATCTGAGCGATCTCTCGATGACGTCATGAAATCATGCAAAATCTTGATTTTTCAAAACGTCATAACTCGGTCAATTTTTGTGGTAGAAGAGGATTTTTTTTTAGTTTTAAACGTTACAGTGTCAAGAATGTTTTACTAAATATGATTGATAGGACTGGGGGGCTGTATAAAAATTTAAATTTCGTAACTCTTTCAAAATTTGATTTTTTGAAAAACATTGAATAGACCCAAAATTCCTTTCGTAATTTGGAGATTTTTTCCTAAATAAACTATATGCTTATCTCTAACGGTTTAGAAATTAGCTATTGGTCCACGATTGGAGTGGACACCCTGTATATTCAGGCTGGGATACCTCTGAAATGAATACCAATTTCTCTTTTTTATGAGTATTTTTTCCATAGATGGGCTACTTAAATTTTAAAAATTCACAAAAAAAAAAAAAAAAAAAAACTGGACCTATCCAGTGGTTGGAAAAACTGCATTTATTTTGCAGCGAACTACAACTACTTTGTTATAAATGTAGTTAACTACAACTACAACTACTTTTTTTTAAATGTAGCGACTACAAACTACTTTTGAATTGTAGTCGCTACTTCGCTACTTTTTAAAAAATAAATAAATAAAAAGCATACACCGTTTGAGGATTGACCGAAAAAATTCGAAAAGTGGTTTACATTAATAAATTAACTCATTTGAATATGGAATAGAACTAGGAATTGTCTTTGAATTTATTTGTTACTTTTCTTTTTGTTCCTTTTTTTTTTGCTAAAATTTGTCCTTTTTAGATTTTTTTAACAATTTTTACGAATATTCGCCACAAGAAAGGATTCAAAAGTTGAAAGATTGAAAGAATTCAACCTTCAATTTTTTTTAAATTTCTTGCCAGGGAATATTTAGGAACATGAAAATTATTTGAAGGAATATAAAAATTATGATGCCAAATAAACCAATGACATCAAACAGATAGAATGTATTTCGTCAAAATGATGTATCTAAGGATCAGCTCATATTTTTATGGTTCTTATTTCTCATTGCGTCCGCTGCTGTACTCGTGCAAGATTTGCACCAGTCAGAGTCAATTAAACCTTGTTTTTTCCTTCGTTCTCTCTTTTTTTTTTTCATTTATTTATTTATTTTTTAATTTAAAAGTAGTTTCCAGAAATCGCTACAAACTACTATTTTTTTGTATCGCGCTACTCACTACTCTACTTTTTTAAAAAAGTAGTGCGCTACACTACAAACTACTAAAAAATGTAGCTACTACAGTAGATTCGCTATTTGTAGCGCGCTACTTCCGACCACTGGACCTATCAGTGTAAGTGATATTAACCCAATCAATAGACGTCAAAAAGAACAAGTTGCACTCCAAGACTCGTTTCTTTCCTTTCCTATTTCTTAAAATTTATGAATATTAAACACATTTCTGCACTAGATTGTTAGAGTATTGTTTAGTGTCTATGATTTTAATGCAACAGATGAACCTACGTTTTAAATATAGGTCAAAATAGTTAAACGTAAACAACTGAAAACTTACATCATGAGCAATTTATATTGTACGGTCTCTTCCTCGCAATATTTTTCCTAATGATATTTTTTTTCAGCCAAATTATGAAAATAATTCATTCCTTATGTAGAAAAATAAATACTGAAAAAAAATACTTATATATTTGTTAATTTTTAGTTTTCTCTTGTTACTTCAGAATGCACAGAAGCATTACATACTAGAAAATATTACAAGAATACCCAAATTACGAACGACATGAATAAACGGTAAATTAATTTAAAAATAGTGGCTAATATAAAAAAGGATATTTATTCGACTTGTGCTCTGACTAATGATATCGTGTAAGTTACCTTTGCATGAAAAATAAGCCGAGTTCAAGTTAAAGAAAATGACGTTGTTTTTAGGAGGTTAATATTAGAAACTAAATGAACCAAGATTCGATTTGTCTGGACATTTCTTCTTTACTAGATTGATTATTCGTTTGTTGTCTTAAATGCCAATGGAAAAAATAATGTCTTTGCATTTCAGAATTGAAGCGAGGTAATTAAGTTATAATTTTGCATACATTTCAGTTCACCTTTTCAAGCATTTTATTCGTACTAAACATGCTCCAAAAAGAAATTGCAATGAATAGCAATATTCTAAAAGCTATGCCTTATAGATAAAGCAACAATGCCATCGATGCTGGAAAAAAAATCTCAGCAATATGAAATGCAACTAAAATTTTTGTTTTCTTCAGTTGCGAAATGAAGTACAAAATTTAAAATTCCAGCTTAAAGGAAAAAAAAAACACTTAATTAAAAGTCGCTATTATTTATTTTCTGCAACAATTCAGAAGTATGTATGTATATTTCTTAGAAATTCATTATTAAATAAATTATTTAATTACTAGCAATATTTCTTTTCAACATACTTTTTGCAAAGTTAAAGAGAAGAACATGAAAAAAGAAAAACGTTTCATAAAAATTTGGTTAAAAAAAAGTAAAAAAAAAGAGCCAAAAATAAAATCAAAAAATAAATCTTAATTAGTATTTTAAATTTGCGAAATTCATGGTATGATTCTTTGTCTTTCTTACCCATTAATGTTTGAGACACTAGTTACATTCTACCAAACATTTATTGCTTCTGCATCAAAACATGTTTATTATGAAAGAAAATTAAAGAGAGAGAAAGTGAGACTTTCTCTTAAAAACTTATGATTAAAACATTAAATGGTGCAATAGTTTTTTTTTTTTTAACATTAAAGACATCTTAACATGAGCAGAAGTCTCAAAAAAGAGTATAAAAATACTCTATTATATATTTAACTATACATTGTTGATCAAAACTAATACTGTTTTTAAAACGCATGAAGCACAGTACTTTAATATACTATAATAACATATTTTGTCATTGCTTTAGCAGTACGGTGTTGTTAATTATTATCTTTCCTTATCGTGATAGTCAGCAGTTTCAGTTTGAAAGAAATATCCCACTTATGTTTATATCAATCATTATATTTACCGAAAGGATCAGCTTCAAGCTTCAAGCAAAGAGATTTTCCAAACTAATTGCGGGTCCTTTCATCCTTTCAGTATAGTTAAAGCATTAAATTTGTTTCGAAAAAACGTTTTTCGGGATATTACGAAGTATAAAAGTAACTCCTTTTTATTTGAACAGTTGCTACAGATGTACACAATATATATATATTCATTTAACCAATTTAAAAAATATAATGGGCATTATAGAATGATAATTATGAATATTTGATAAGCTAACATATTCATATTAATTTTAGTATTAATTATAAATGCTTTCTCAGAAATCCTTTTCTCTTATTTATTGGTCGATAGAATACGAAACATTTAACGTATTTACTTTCTTTTCGATTTGGCTTGTCCGTTAATTTTCAAAATTTTATTTTTTAAATGTCGTTACGGTCATTCCATGTCAGGTGCACGAGGCGTCCCCACTCCACCCCCTCCGATTTTGATGAATTTTTTTTTGGAAGTACGTATAAGACTTACATGAAGCCATACCAAATTATAGCTCTATAAGTCTTATGGTTCAGCCAATAAAAATTATTTTGTAAATGCCTCTTTTTCGTGTCTTGAAAAATGGCCAAATAGTCATGTTAGTTCTTTTATTGCTCGCGACCTAAGACGATTATCAGGCTCAACTTAGGTGATTCTAATCACTGTTTAGGGTAGAATAGCCTACTTATGAAACAAAAGCTCAATGCACTGTAGATTTTTTTGCAATTCGCTACCAAAGTTGGTAAAAAATCGTATTTCGGAAATTTTTGACCGGAGGTTATCAGCTTGTATCTGCCAAGAGAATGACTTTCTGAAGCTAATTTTTTCCTCGTTTGTAGCCTGATAGTTCGTCCAAAAGGTGCGCAAGTGGCATTTTGATAGCTCAAATAATTGCCGAATTATGCGAGTTAAAATTCCAGTTAAAAAAGTTTTTTCTCAATTTTGTCTCAATTTCAAAGAGCAATATCTCAAAAGGGTCAGCTTGAATTTCAATTTTCTTCACATCATTTTAAAGAGCACACTTTTCTGAACTAAAAAACGTTATTCTTATTTTTGAGACAAACCAGTTTCAAGGGGGTATTGCAGATCAAAAATGTGTACTTTATTCCACGTGAAATCAAAGAAAAAGAGACATAGACCTTAAAAGTTCATGTCAATTTGTTCTACTAAAATGTAAAAAAGCTATTGTATTTATGTTCTGATGAAAAAACCCTTTATTAGATATTTTTGAACTTTAGTTTTTGTGTGCGCATCCGTAAAAACCCAAGAATGGCAAAAAAAAAAAGTTTCGTTTTTAACAAAAAGAATTATCTATTATCGCTGCTATAAGAGCTTGAGTCTTTTAGTATGTGTTATTTTAAAGCTCTTGAAATAGAATTTCGGATGATATGTCACTTGGCAAGGTTGTTGGTCATTAATATTTTAAGGTCATAAAAAGCATTTTTACATTTTTCATCATTTTTCTTTATGGGCAAATTGCAATCATGAATAGGCTGAATATCCAGATACATCCACGGCAATATAAAGAATGGATTTTCAATTACTACTTATCATATTTTCAATTGCTGTTGTTATCATTTACATAACGGAAATAATTGCAATATTTAACTCTATCGAGAACTTTAGTTATTGCTTTTTAGAATAATGGCTTTGCAGTCCCATTATACATATTTTTTATCACATACACACCATATTAATTGTTTTATTTATTTATTTATATCATTAATTAATTATTTTATTTTTATTTTTTTAAAAGAAACAATGCCTTTTATGACCTTAAAATATTAATGACACCTTGCAAAGTGACATATAGTGACAACCCTCATCATTTAAGGCTTTTTTAGATTATTTATACCTTTGTGCTGTGTCAGAGGTATATATTTTTAAAAATTCATTATGTTAAATATACTGACATGGACCTTAGAAATACGCGTATAATAAAATTGTGCGGAATATAAATTGAAATACTATATAAATTGAAATATTATAAAGTAAATAAATGAAACTAATATACTGGGCCGTCAATTTAAGCTTTCATCGGAAAATATCAAAAACCACGCCCACATATACAGTTGGCAAAAAAAGTATTAGAACAATGTGAAATTTGTACTTTTCAAGGTAATAAAATTAAATAAATCTCAAAATTAATTTATAGATCATAGTATTTATTTAAATAATTCAATGCGTAACTATAAAATGAGCATAAAATAAATACAGTATTTTTAAAATCAAAACAACGTAATTCGAACTGCAAAAAAAGTATTAGAACAAAAAGCGAAACATGCAAATTACGACGTGATGTCCCTAGACTTTCAATTTTACTCTCATATGCGTCAAGGGCACATAAAAGCAGCTTGTTTTCATTGATGACATTTTGTTCAAAATCGTTTATAAGAAATTTTCTTGGCTTCTCTCTGAAAACAACAGAGATTCCAAATGCGAAAAGAGAACAAATAGTTTATCTGTATAACAGTGGAAAAACATTCCTCTAAATTACAAGAATGTTGAATTAGTCGTTGTGTGCAGTTCATCTCATTATTAAAAAAAAAAAAAAAAAAAAGAGACTGGTGTTGTTAATAACAAAGAAAGACCAGGGAGACTAAACAAGCTGAGTGTAAGAGAAAGACTCCAAGCGGTCAAAGAGGCTCTAAAAATTCCAACAAGAAGTGCAAAGATGATAGCCGCTAATATTGAATCAATATCACGAAAGGTTGTAACACCTCAGGTTGTAAGAAATATTTTGCATAGTGCAGGTATAAAAGGAAGACGGCCAAGGAAGAAACCATTTATTTCAGAAATCAACAGAAGAAAACGACTCGAGTTAGCTAAAAAATATAAAATTAAAACAATGGATTTCTGAAAAAGTGTTATTTTTTCCGACGAAAGTAAGTTCGAAATTTTCAAACCAAAGCACATAATCACTGTTTGGAGAAAAAGAGGTGCTGCTGTAGAACCCCAAAAGTTACTAAACACATTAAAGCATGGAGGTGGTTAGATCTTGGTTTGGGGATGAATGGCATACAATAGGGATGGAAATATCCGTTTCATTGATGTAAAATGGACAGCTCTATCATACATCAATGTGTTACGGCATCATTTGAAAAATAGTGCCAGAAAATTAGTACTGGAAACTACATTCGTCTTTCAACAGGATCAAGATCCAAAGCACATTGCCAAAAAAACCAAAGAGTGGTTATTATATAATGCCCCCGAAGACAGATAACTCCACCAAAATCACCAGACCTGAGCCCTATAAAGCATCAATGGCATTTATTAGATAATAAAATTATAAAAAACTCGATACAAACAAATCAAGCTTAAAAGAGGCTTTACAGGAGGCATGGAACAAAATGTCCTTAAAAGTCACAAATGATTTTGTAGAATCCATGCCGAGACACTTAGAAGCAGTAATTGCAGCTAAAGAACTGCATACCAAGTATTAAATATGCATTTCAATTAATTATTAATGATTTATCTATTTGATTTAACATGTAAACTTGCTGTTCTAATATTTATTTTGCAATGTAAATTTAGTTATTTTAATTTTGTAAAAGTTCTATTCACGTCAAACTTTTATTTGTTACAAAATGGGATGTTTTTGTAGAAACTTTAGGTAATGTAATTGTTTTATTCGTGTGAATTAATTTTATTACTTCAAAATGTACGAATTTCATATTGTTCTAATACTTTTTTTGTAAACTGTATGTAAATACATTTATTTCTCAAAGTAGTGTGCCCCCTGCCCCCCTAAATCACGGGCCTGGGGATATACTTATTTTTAAAAAAGTTATAAATGAAGTGATTGAGTATAGTATAAGAAATAGCTGCCTCATCATTTGTATGAACACTTCATAAAATGTCCCGAAAATAACATTTGCGGAGAAATAAAAATAAAAAGGGAGATATAAGAATGTGTATCATCTACGAGAAACACCACACACACACAAAAATAAATAATTAAAAAAAAAGGGTAAGTAAATATAGTAAGATTTATCATCTCAAAATATCTTCCAACAAGATACGAAATGAATTATTATCCGCAATGCAAAATAAATAAATAAATTGAAATAATTAATAAGATGCGAAAAGATTAATCGTTTGCCGAGAAATCTAATTCGTATGAAAACTTTTTTTCCTATGAAAATAAAAAGAAAATGATAAATAAACAGAAAACCAATAAAACAGACCAATATTATGCAAAAAAAAAAGCGTCTTCAAAAAATAATAAACACATAAATAAAATAAATAATTTAATAAAGGAACTAATAAATAAAGAAAATAAATTCAAAAATTAAAACGCCTCTCTATCAGCAAACAGCAATAAGACAGCACCCGAAACCAAAGACCACTTTCCATATCGCGCCAAGAAAGTAACAGGCATCTTATCATAGAAATAATAATATCCTACTGATGTTATTTTGGAGACGATGAAAAGTACTATGAATGTTGGGAAAAATTCCCCAACTATCGATAACTTTTATTAAAACACAAATAATTGACTTAATTCATCCTTTACCGAAAAAAAAGGACTTTTGCGACCCCCTGGCGCACGCATTACAGCATGAAAAAGAACACCCAACTGCAGACGGATCCAACTGGCTTTTTAACATTTAAGCCGCGTAGCTGCGGTCGCAGGGTTAAATGCTAATTTGCATAAACAATGTAATAAGGGCCCATTGCATATAAAGCAATGAATCACGTGACTCTATACCTACCAATTTCAAGGAGAATCGCTGAGGCACTGCAAAAGGAACAGCAATATGTATTACGCAATAAAATCAACACACTCAAACATTTTACAGAAAGTAACAAATATCTATTATTAAAAAAAAAAGAACTCTCAATAAACAATAAACCAAATGTAAATTTTCCCTATTATTTATATTACTAGCTGCCAGGGTAGCTAGATTAGCTTCCTAAGGCATGTTGATGCCTAACTCCCCCCCCCCGTTTCCCCTATTCATACCTCATTCTGATAATAGATCATTTGATATAATGTTCATAAAATTTTAAGACATACTACGTGCGTGATTATGATTTAACATCAGCTGCCAGTTTTTTTGGATCTCTTTGCTTTATTAAAAGGATTTTTGCCTACAGCTCGGCTACTTTCCTATTCCATGCTGATGAGTGCATAATAAACACAAAACTGCAGTCCATGGATGGAAAGAGCCGAGTTGGAGGTGTATTGAATGAGTTTCATGTTTGATTTAGTTAAGCCTTCATTCAAAATTCTCATTCTTATTGTTATTACTGTTTTATAGCAACCACGTTTCGGAATAGCAACCACGTTTCATAGTTAATCATTTGAACAAATCTCTTTAAATTTGACTTCTTATTAATTGATGTCTTCGTTAATTAAAATCGTATACAGTGAACTCTCACTTATACACCGCCTCATTTATGCGCCTTTTTAGCCTACTTTCCCGTTAAAAATAAAAGAAAGACGAAAAAATTATTAAAAGTAGCTTAATGCATCTAAAAATATCGCTAAGTCCAAAAAATATCGCCAAGTTAAAAAAAATATCGCCAAGTCCGAAAAATATCGCCAAGTTAAAAAAAAAAAAAGGTAAAATGAATATCGAGAAATTAAAAATTTGAAAGTAGGGTATTGAGATGGGGAATTTGTGCGTCGGTCGGTCGGTCGGTCGGTCGGTCTGTCGGTCTGTCGGTCGGTCTGTCTGTCCCCCCCTAATAACTTTTGAATGAACATTCCGATTTGGACAAACTTTTTTTTGTTGGAAAGATCTCGGCGAGTACAGCTCATTCCCATATTTGATTTTTTGATTTGAATAATTTTTGGTTCAACTATGAGCCGTTCAAAAAACCGGTCCCGCGATACTAACTTTTTAATGAACAGTCCGATTTGAACAAACTTTTTTTTGTTGGAAAGAACTTTTCAAGGGTACTTTATTCCCGTATTTACATTTCCGATTTGAACAATTTTTCGTTCAACATTGAACCGCTCAATCAAGCTGTCACCCCTAATAACTTTTGAATGAACAGTCCGATTTAAACAAACTTTTTTTTGTTTGAAGCATCTCGGCAAGGATACTTTATTACCGTATTTAAATTTTCAATTTGAACATTTTTGGTTCAACATTGAACCTTTTAAGCAACCTTTCTCCACCTAATAACTTTTGAGTGAACCGTCCGAATGGAATAAATTTTTTTTTGTTCGAAAGATCTCATCGAGTGCAGCTCATTCCCATATTTGATTTTTCGATTTGGACAATTTTTGGTTCAACTTTGAACCGTTCAAACAACCGGTCCCGCGATGCTAACTTTTGAGTTTACAATCCGAAAGATCTTTTCAAGGATACTTCATTCCCGTATCTACATTTTCGATTTGAACAATTTTTCGTTCAACATTGAACCGTTCAAACAAACTGTCACCCCTAATAACTTTTGAATGAACAGTCCGATTTAAACAAACTTATTTTTGTTCGAAGCATCTCGGCAAGGATACTTTATTACCGTATTTAAATTTTCAATTTGAACATTTTTGGTTCAACATTGAACCGTTCAGGCAACCTTTCCCCACCTAATAACTTTTAAGTGAACCGTCCGAATTGAATAAACTTTTTTTTGTTCGAAAGATCTCGGCAAGTACAGCTCATTCCCATATTTGATTTTTCAATTTGAACAATTTTTGGTTCAACTTTGAACCGTTCAAACAACCTATCCCGCGATGCTAACTTTTGAGTGAACTATCCGATTTGAACAAACTTTTTTTCGTTCGAAATATCTCATCAAGAATACTTCATTCCCGTATCTACATTTCCGATTTGAACAATTTTTCGTTCAACATTGAACCTTTTAAGCAACCTTTCCCCACCTAATAACTTTTGAGTGAACCGTCCGAGTGGAATAAACTTTTTTTTGTTTGAAAGATCTCGGAGAGACTTTTCCATACATTCCCATATTTCGCTTTTTGATTCAAACCATTTTTCGTTCAATAATGAACCGTTCAGAAAAAAAAAAATTACATTAGCGTCTACGGGGAATTTAAGTTGAATGTTGAACCTGAACTTAAAGTCGGATTTCCTTCAAACTAACTTTGTAAGAAAAAGGTTTTGATAAATAATGTTTGTAAAGTACTTTTCTAAGTAATCTTCTGTGAGCACTCTGATTCCGACTCTGACTCCGCGAACATGGCGGAAATGCAGGCTCAGAAAAAAAATGACTGAACGTGCAGACGATTTTTTGTTTATTTATTCATTTGTTTTATTTTATTTATTATTATTATTATTTATTATTATTTTTTTTTGCAGACGATTTTTTTTGTAACAAAAATTTTTACTTCACGAGAACATTTTATTCTTTATTTATATTTAACAACTGGCAACGGATTAAAAGTGAAATTCCGGACAATTGATTAACGGACGATTTTTTTTCTTTTTCTTCTTTCTTTGATAAAATGTGTTTTGATGATCTTTGTACCTTTATTTATTTTTTCTAATTATTATTATTATTATTATTATTATTATTATTATTATTTGAAAACGATGGAGGATTTTTTCTACGGAGGAACTGTAACAGTTACACTCTTTAAAAGGTGTGACAAAACTTTATTTATTCGTTCATTACTTTTTACGTGTCTATTTCATCTGATGAGAGGGGCATATTTTGCTTTTCGAAATCAGCTCTAAGTGCTGAAAAGGTATGTTTGACATAATTTTCAGTCTCAGATAATCAAGAGAATAATGATCAGATGCGAGAATGCCGATGTCGATGTACGGGAAAGTAGGCTCGTTTAGTTCTTGACAGAACTTCTTGTTCACTTATACGACGATTTTCAATGGTCCCTGCACATTCCGTAGCAAAATAATGATAATGTCACTCGCTTGTGCGTCGCTCTAAAGATAAATATTTCACTTATGCGTCGAATTTTTGGCATGAACTAGAGTTCGGAGAGGGACAATTTTCTATTATGGATCGTTTTAAAGGGAACAGTTTGTGATTAGGTATGCTATAGTTTTTGTTTTATCTTTATCGTTGTAATTACGTTACAGTAATTGCGAAACCGTAGTAATGTGTCCCTTTCTATAGAAACATTCTTATTCATGCTCTCATTAGAACTTATGTTGCGTTTTAGCCCGTTATATAGCCTTGTTCACTTATGCGTCTCTTTCACTTATGTGCCTTTTTCTGTTGGTCCCTTGGGCCGGCGCATAAGTGAGAGTTCACTGTAATTACAAGTATATAGATTAAAACTAATGAAGCGTGAAAAAAGTACCAATGTATCGGTACCTGGTTCGACTTTCAGTTCATTGGCGTTCAGGAGAAAGAAGCATGATACAGAAAGAAAGATTGATAGAAAGATACTCAGTTTTTAATATAAGTGGATTATTATTTACTATTACTATTATTGATTTTATTATTAGTACTATTATAACTATAACCATTATTATTCAAATATGTATGCATATATTTTTTCCGATCAGTTGCGAATTCCAGACATTCATGTAATAGAAATTAGTAAAGTATATAATTAGAGTTAGCAGATGAGTCTCTAATGAAGTGGTGAATTGATTCTGTGGACTTAATGCAATATGTGGAAAGATAATTACTTGGGGGGAAGTTACAACTTCATGCATATTCATTAGTTTAAACCTTGTTTCATTTGGACTGTACTTGAACTAAGACGGAATATTTAAAAACTTATTACAATACAAAATAAGCATTATAGGTATATAGGGTGAAGATTTGTTTAGTAGTATTAATATTTAGAGCTTGTTAGGCGCAAATACATTTTCTTAAGTTTTTACTGAAACGTTTTTCATTAACTTAGAAGGAGCATATGTCTCACGTAAAATTACGGCATTTTGTTACATTTTTTTACATAAAAACAGCTATTAACCGAATGTATTTAGTTTCTTTTCAAATCATATATTTTAAATCACATAGTTTCTCGAGTTTTTTAATTATGGCAAGCTTAGACACTTAAGACTACTGATTTTGTATTGGATCTAAAAAATCACGACTGCTAATTAAAAGCAACGTTTCTTTGTGAAAAGCTGCCATTATTCATAGTCCCAATCTCTCCAATAAAAAAATCTTAAATATCATTCTTAAATAGCAATTTTTTACAAACTCACACACACACACACACGTACAATTATGATTAAAACATGCAAAATCTGAAAGGTATTTATGCAATGAGAGTGGGCAAATAAATTGCATTTGAAAGAAAAAAAAACTTGGACATAGTACGATTCATATCTCACTTAAATTTTAGACTTTCAATTAAGTAATGTAATGTAAGCACAATGGATCTTTAGATTATCCCAGCAATGAATCTTTAGCTTATCCCAGCAATGAATCTTTAGCTTTTATCATGAAAACTGAAAACGTTCGCTCATGGCATCTTCACTATTTTACGGGGTATTAAAACAAATAAAAATAAATTGCTAGAGAGTAAAAGTTTTCTCAACATATGCGGATTCTGTTATTAGTGCAAAACTAAAATGCGGCTACAATAAGTAAAAAGGTTCTCCACCTCTAATATACGAGGGGGGGGGGGCTGCAAAGTCCCTTGCTTTGCCCCTTATAGTTGACAGCTGATTTTTTTTTGTTACTAATAGTAAGCTTGTTATTTTGTGCTGTAAAATATAAGTTATTTCCCACTGTATTAGCTATTTCAAATTTGAGATGGAATGTAACATGGCAGAGGCTCAGCAATACAGCCCCTCCAGGGGGGACTGTATTTTAATTGACCCCCTCCCCCAATTCGAAATTCCCCCCGTTCGGGGGAGGAGGGGTCAAATAAAATGCTGGGGGGTATTCGTGGTTCGTTCTGTGGAATACAGCCCCCCAGGGGAGACTATTTTAATTGACCCCCCTCCCCAATTCGGAATTCCCCCCCCCGTTCGGGGGGGGGGTCAATTAAAATACTGGGAGGGCTGTATTCGTGGTTCGTTCTGGAAAATCCAGTTCGTGGTATCGTTCTGTAAAATACAGTTTCCCCCAGGGGGGACTGTATTTTAATTGACCACCCTCTGACTCCCCTCCCCCAATTCGGAATTCCCCCCCATTCGGGGGAGGGAGTCAATATAAATACAAAACTATTTTAATTGACCCCCCTCTGACCCCCTCCCCCAATTCTGAATTCCCCCATTCGGGGAGGGGGTCAAATAAAATACAGTTTTGTATTTTATTTGACCCCCCTCCCGCGAACTGGGGGGGGGAATTCCGAATTGGGGGAGGGGGTCAATTAAAAAATCCCTCCCTGGCGGGGGGACTATTCGTAGTACCACGTCCGAACCAAGAATACAGTCCCCCCCTGGGGGACTGTATTCGTGGTTCATTCTGTAAAATTGTCCGCCCCAGGGGGGACTGTATTTTAATTGAAACCCTCCCCCAATTCGGAATTCCTCCCCCGTTCGGGGGGGAGGGCAATTAAAATACTGGGGGGGCTGTATTCGTGGTTCGTTCTGTAAATTCAGTCCCCCCAGGGGGATTGTATTTTAATTGACCCCCTCTGACCCCCCACCCCCAATTCGGAATTCCCCCCATTCGGGGGAGGGGGTCAAATGAAATACAGTTTTGTATTTTAAGTGACCCCCCTCCCCCGAATTGGGGGGAATTCCGAATTGGGGGAGGGGGTCAATTAAAATAGTCCCCCCTGGCGGGGGGGGGGCTGTTATCGTAGTAACACGTTCAAACCAAGAATACAGTCCCCCCTGGGGGGACTGTATTCGTGGTTCGTTCTGTAAAATTGTCCGCCCCAGGGGGGACTGTTTTTTAATTAAAACTCTCCCCCAATTCAGAATTCCCCCCCCGTTCGGGGGGGTCAATTAAAATACTGGGGGGGGCTGTATTCGTGGTTCGTTCTGTAAAATTCAGTCCCCTCCAGGGGGACTGCATTTTAATTGACCCCCCCCTCTGACACTCTCCCCCAATTCGGAATCCCCCCCATTCGGGGGAGGGGTTCAGTTAAAATACAAAACTATTTTAAATGAATCCCCTCTGACCCCCTCCCCAATTCGGAATCCCCCCCATTTGGGGGGTTGGTCAAATAAAATACAATTTCGTATTTTAGTTGACCCCCTTCCCGCGAATTGGGGGGGGGGTCCGAATTGGGGGGGGGAGTTCCGAATTGGGGGAGGGGTGTCAATTAAAATACAAAACTGTATTTTAATTGCCCTTCTTCTGACCCCCCTCCGCCAGTTCGGAATCCCCCCATTCGGGGGAGGGGGGATCAATTAAAATACAAAACTGTATTTTAATTGACCTCCCTCTGACCCCCCTCCCCCAATTCGGAATCCCTCCATTCGGGGGAGGGGGGTCAATTAAAATACAAAAGTGTATTTTAATTGACCCCCCTCTGACCCCCCTTCCCAAATTCGGAATTCCCCCCCATTCGGGTGAGGGGGGTAATTAAAATACAAAACTGTATTTTAATTGACCCCTCTCTGACCCCCTTCCCCCAATTCCGAATTCCCCCCTCCATTCGGGGGAGGGGGGTCAATTAAAATACAAAACTGTATTTTAATTGACTCCCCTCTGATTCCCCTCTCCCAATTCTGAATTCCCCCCCATTCGGGGGAGGGGGTCAATTAAAACACAAAACTGTATTTTAATTGACACCCCTCTGATCCCCCTCCCCCAATTCGGAATATCCCCATTCGGGGGAGAGGGGTCAATTAAAATACAAAACTGTATTTTAATTGACCCTCCTCCCTCAATTCGGAAGGACGGGCCTGCATCTAACTGCATTTTCATTGAACTTTTACGTTTTCTTCGGAGCTTCTATAAATCTAATTTTAGAAGAATCAACTTTCCTTTTTGCAACTCTGGTTAAAACGGAAGTGAGGAAAATGTAATCCTTTAAATAAATGATTGTTTCTCGAATATACACTGCTCGACATTGAAAATGCAACACCAAGAAGGAGTGGTCAGAAATTGATGAAATTTGGTAAGAAGACAGAGACAGCATGGAACAATAAGTGATATTTATTTCAAAATAAATAAGCAAAATTTAGAGCGAGGACGGCGTCGGCTCAGTAAGAAGTAGGACCACCGTGGACAGCGATGCACGAAGAAACACGTCTAGGCATGGAGTCAATAAACCTGCGGATGGTGTCCTGGGGGATGGCACTCCATTCCCTTTCAACCATTTGCCACAGTTCGTCTTCTGAACGAGGCAGTGACAGGTTCTGCAAACGGCGTCCAATCACGTCCCACACATGTTCGATTGGTGACAAGTCAGGAGAGTATGGTGGCCAGGAAAGCATCTGTACACTTCGTAGAGCATGTTGGCTGATTCGAGCACTGTGAGGCCGGGCGTTATCCTGTTTAAAAATTGCATTTGGCAGACCCTGAAGGTAGGGGATTGCCACCGGCAGCAGTACATTATCTACAATCGTTGGGCCGTCATAGTGCCCCGAATACGAACTAGAGGTGATACGGAATTGTATGCAATAGCGCCCCAAACCATTATGCCACGTTGTCGCGCTGTGGAGCGTTCCACAGTTACTGCCGGATTCGATCTTTCTCCACGTCGACGCCCCACACGTATGCGATGATTATCGCTGGACAAACAGAAGCGGGATTCATTTGAGAACACTACGGTTTGCCATTCTGCCACCCACGTCGCTCTGGTCCGGCACCATTCCAAACGTTGGAGTCAACGTTGTGCTGTGAGGTCAATGGCAGTCTTCTTAGCGGTCGCCGTGATTGCAGGCCACGTGCAACCAGTCGACGGGAAATGTTTCTGGTCGACACAGGAACATCCAGGGTACCTTGCACGTGCTGCAGAATCGACGTACAAGTGACTTGCGGGTCCGCCACAGCTTGTCGGTGAATCCGTCGATCCAAGCGGTCTGACGTCACTCTGGCTGCACCTGCACCCCTCAATGTGGCTACATTTCCTCTTTCCAACCATCTCCGACACAGCCGATGCACAGTGCTTGCATCCATGTGGGTATCAGCTGCAATTTGACGTATGGACCAACCACCCCTTCTCAGTCCGATCACCATACCCCTTGTAAAGTCGTCTACAAAAATGTATTGACAAATTTTCAGAATTTGATGATCACATTCTTCTAATGAAACTGGTATTTGAGTCACATTTAGTAGGCATATCCAAGGGTTGTACGGAAGTACAAATGAAATTATCTGACTTAAGGGAAGATGTTATCTTTAAATCTCTTTTTGGCACTACGAAAAAGGATTCCAGAGAGGCTTGGAAATAGACTGCTGAATATTCATTTCTGCTGCCCAACGAGAGCATGTATGCCGTTTATTTATCCTGATTTTTCTTTTTTTTTTTTTTTTGGCGTGTCTTCGTGTCTATGACTTAGCTGAACTAAATAACTCCATGGATCCTTATAACTGCTTTTGCGATTTGTTGGATGTTATTGTCCTAAAGGTCTATAAGTGACGGCAATACACCAATTTCTCTCAGGTTCGCACTTATTGTTGGACACTCAAAGATATGACAAGGTGTAAGCTGTGTATCTGGGCAATTACAACACTTTCTATACACCCTTCTACCTTCTACCCTCTCCATCAATCTTCATGCCCGTGTGATGGCCGGTTCTCCGCCTGGTTATAGTTTTTGTTATTGATCGACTTGTATTTATTTCACAAAGCTGGTGTCTCACTTGGATTGATTTATCTCTGAGTTTAGATTTAACTATTGCGTTTGCATCTTGGAGATGGACACTGTTGTTGTTGGTATTGAGATCTCTGGACTCGTTGGCTAATTTATCAGCATATTCGTTGCCTGCTATTTTGACATGTGCAGGTATCCACTGAAGTGTACAGGTCTTGTTCATAGCCTGGATCTCCTGAAGACCTAAGATGATTTCATGGCTGAGATTTTTTTAATGATTTTCATATAATGTAATTACAAATGTTGAAAAAGAAATATTTAAAAATATTTCTATCATGTTATTTTATTTGAATTTATAGTTAAATACGTGGATATTTATTATTAATATAATAAAAGATTAGAGTTGTACACTGTAAAAAAAAATCCGTCAAATTTACGGAAAAAAACTGGCAGCCTGGCTGCCAGTTTTTTTCCGTTTATTTAACAGAAATCTTCCGTAATTTTTTAACAGACTCTCCGTTTTTTAACGGAATATCTCTGTAATTGCAACAGTTTTTAACCGTTTTTATAACAGGTTGATTTCATCACTTTACGGAGAAAATCTGTTAAAAAAACGGTTAAAAACTGTTGCAATTACAGAGATATTCCGTTAAAAAATGGAGAGTCTGTTAAAAAATTACGGAAGATTTCTGTTAAATAAACGGAAAAAAACTGGCAGCCTAGGCTGCCAGTTTTTTTCCGTAAACTTGACGGATTTTTTTTTTTCCCCGTAAGTTTGATGGATTTTTTTTTTGCAGTGTACGAACCAGAAACAGGTGGATGCAAAAAAAAAAAAAGCAAATTTAATACACAACGAAGATTTTTCCCAATTTCTCAGTTTTTAAGATAGGTTTAAAGGGGTTGTTGACATTATGCTGCCTGCCAGTCTTACATGCCCCCGAAATTACACAATAACCGAGTGACGCAAAACAAGCCATTCTCACAAACTTTTATAGTTTGGGTGTACGTAGCGCGTTAGCGTTGCGTCTGCTACCTTATTTTCCTGTGCGATTCTTGCTTCTTATGGCGCCTCTAACACCCCTAAAAGTTTGTACAATTTAATTTTTATGTCTGAAACATGTTGTACAGAAGAAACTTGCTAAAAAAATAACTATTTTTAAACTGTCTTTTAGATTAATAAAATCAAAAATTTAAGTGAGAAAATATGCCTAGGCAGTATAGTTGAACTTTCACGTTAATTGAAACACGCTTAGGCAAAAGTTGAAAATATGTATCTCTTGGATCTATGGATGTTACAAAAAATACTATAATTAAACAAAAAAATATTTTATTGCCATAAGTACACAAGAGTAATTACAAAGAGTAGTGTAAATACAGAAATGGAAAAAATCTATTACATATGAATATGGGAGGTACCCCGAAATGGAGGAATACCCGATCTAGGTGTAAAATGTGGCTCTGAATTCAAGCAAGTTTTACACAAGGTACATAGAAGGAGAGGTAGGTCAGAGACTCCTGGCAACCCTCCCCCTTAACGAGTTCTCGGAACTGCGACCTAGGCTGGTCCCCTTCTCCTGCTTCCTAATGTTCTCCTGAAAGTTAAGAAAGATGGATTAATTATGTTTTAAAATGTAACCTTAATGTAAAAAAAAAAAAAAAAACAATTGATAAAAAATAAAGCTTCATTAACATTTGATATCTTAATCGTTTAATTTCAACACAATTTATAAACTCAAGTCCCATTATCTTTTCGATATTTACCATATTGCTCTGGATAATAACAAAATGCTGTGTGCATGGGTGCTACTCTAAAAATTAACAAAGACTGAAAAGCACTTGGCATCATTTTGCTACACAAACATGTTAGCGAGTAATATGTTTGTAGTTTAATGCACAAATATGTTGCATTTTTATGTTGTAATTAACTATATAATAAAACCAAATCGCAAAATTAAGTAAAATCTAAACTTTCAGAATAGTTCTTTCGAAAAGATTTTTTGGAAGAAAACGCGATAACGAAAAAAATTACTGTATTAGTTACTGAAGAAAAAAAAGCTTCGAATTCACGCTAAAAGATTCTTGACAATAAAAAGTTTCTGGTAAGAGATTCTTCGCTAAAAAATAACACTGGAAAAAACAGCTTTAAAATAATTTTCTGGATTAATGTAGCTATGATTGAAATAATTGAATTACTAGTTTTCAAGGTGCAACTAGAGAGAAAGTTATTAAGCAGTTGCTTGTTTTTGTTTGTTTTTTTTTTTTTTTGAAAAATCTAAATGAGATATTTTTTAAAGCTTCATTTCATTTTTTCCCAAAACAAATTTCCAAATGATACGACATTTTACAGAATACGGAATTCCGTCCGTCAGATGGAAGTGTGGCAGCCATGGCTGTGTGCCTTGATATCAGGAACAATTTTTTTTAACTTGACAATTCACATTTCAACTCAAAACATTAACTCAAAACATTGATACGTCAAATTTCTTTTCAAAACAAAATATCCGCAATTTCGTAAAATTATCTAAGATTTAGGGCATTTCTAGCTTTAACTTAAATAAGGGATCCATCAAACAAAATCAGGTCAAATCACTTTCGGTTTTCAAGATATTGAGGTTTTATTGTACATTACTATTACATTTCATTACATAATGCACAAGCAGGATTAACACATTCTAGGGAAAATGTTATACATAAGATGTTAAACATAAGATGCTAATTAACCTTATTAGTGGGAATTCGTTAAAATAGCAAAGGGGTCATTCCACGTCAAGTGATCCAAAATCTGAGAAAAATTTTACCTTACATTTTTGTATTTCTTTCACATTTGGCTCATTAATTGTACCCCTTGAGGTAATCAAAAGTCTCAATTTTTGGATTTTTATCTCTATTATTTTTTCATTTATGAGACTTTGAACTTTGGAAAAACCCTCGTTTTTCCATGGATAAGGGAACATGAAAGGGACCATAACTCGGCACCAAATATAGATAGAACAATTTGGTAAATGGCATTTTAAAGTACGTTAGTTGCCGCTTAATCTGATATGCAACATGACTAATTTGATAAAAAATTTCTTTTTCAAAAAATGAAATTTAAATTTCAAATTTAAATTTCTCAAAAAACATATAATGAATTTTTTTCAAAAAATTCTCAAAAATTCTTGTGTATTTTATCTATGTTTGTACAAATTTTTAGATTGGGATCTCAATGGGATCATATTTTTTTGAATTTTTGAATAAAACTGTATAGGAAAAAAAGGATATTTTTTAGATTCTATTTATTTAAATATTAAGTTCTCTTGCTTGTGATGGTCTAAAAAGTAGTAAACAAACATGAATATGTTTAAAGTGAGCTGGCATGAGCTTATAGATTTGTCAGGTTCACCCCCTCCCCCCTTCCTTCCCCGCACAACCACTCTTTTTTTATTCAAAGCTGTTCAAAATGTTTAAAAAAAAACAAAAACTCTTTGATACAAAATGAATAGTAAACTTATTTAAATTGGGTAAATGGGTTTCCTTATAACTAGACGAAGTATCCCCCTCCCCACCCAAATATACTATTCACACTATACTAATATGACGTCCAACCTGGGGATTGAGTTGAGGATTATTTTCACCCTAGGTATATATATTGTTTTTCAGACGAAGTGTTTCTTTTTCGATCCGAACTTTAAAGTGTACTTCCATTCAGTATCTGAAATTTAACTTTATGATTCATTTCATCTTCTACCCCAGCACCAATCTTCAATTTTGAAGGGAGAAAATAAATAGGTCGCCCCAAGATCATAGCATACAGCAAAATAGCACTGTTTCTCCTTGTTCTCATCGTTTTTTCTGTTCTTTACGCAAAAAACTGAAAATAAATCAAAATATCAGATCATATGTCTATGTCCCCATAACTATCTTTCCACATTATCTAGTGTGCAGCTGTTATTTAATTTTTTTAATTGTTTGTGTTATTTTTCATTTTGCTGTAAAGGAAAGTAATGCAGCAAGACATATCTATATACATATATTAATCAAACACTGCTTTTTTGATCATAACCCTCTCATGTTGTTTAACTTCTTTACAGATTACTCCCACCCCCCTTACCCTACCTTCCCGCTCCAAACTTTTATTTTTTTTATCATCCCGCCTAACCCCATTTCAAAGCCTTAGTCTCTACTGATGTCTGGTAGTGTTTCAGTTTGTTCTGTTTGTTACTTTCCTATTAGCTCATGAGCTTTGTCCAATAAGAAAAAGGAAAGGCAGTGATGAGGACTGACATATAACGTGACACTTTGATTTCTTTTCAGTTTTGTGTGAAAATAATGGGAAAACATTATGAGAAAAAGGAGAAACAGTGCTATTTTTCTGTTTGCTATGATCTTGGGGCGACCCATTTATTTCCTCTCTTCAAAATTGAAGATTGGTGCTGGGGGAGGGGATGAAATGAATCATAAGTTTAAATTCAGATATTGAATGGAAGTACACTTTGTGAAGGACGGATTGAAAAATATACACTTCGTCTGAAAAACAATATATACCTAGGGGGAAAATAATCCTCAAATCAATCCCCAGGTGAGACGTCATATTAGTATAGCATTAATGATATATTTGGGTGGGGGAAGGGTTGTACTTTGCCTTGTTATAAGGAAGCCCATTTACCAACTTTAAATAAGTTTACTGTTCATTTTGTATCAAAGAAGCTTTTTTTTAGCATTTTAAACAGTTTGGGGGAAAATGGTTGGATCAAGAAGGAAGGGAGGGGGAGTTGACCAATCTACAAGTTAATGCTAGCTCACTTACCTAGAGTAAAAATAATAGTCAATTCAATCCCCAGGTTAGACGTCATAATAGTACAGCGTTAATGGTATATTTGGGTGGAGGAGGGTGATACTTCGTCTAGTTATAAGGAAACTCATTTACCAACTTTAAATAAGTTTACTATTCATCTTGTATCAAAGAGTTTTTTTTTTTTTTCAACATTTTGAACAGTTTTGAATTAAAAAAGAGTGGTTGTGCGGGGGATGAAGGGAGGAGGGGGTGAACCTGACAAATCTATAAGCTCATGCCAGCTCACTTTAAACATATTCATGTTTGTTTACTACTTTTTAGACCATCACAAGCAAGATAACTTAATATTTAAATAAATAGAATCTAAAAATTATCATTTCTTTCCTATACAGTTTTATTCAAAAATTCAAAAAAATATGATCCCATTGAGATCCCAATCTAAACATTTGTACACACATAGATAAAATACACAAGAATTTTTGAGAATTTTTTGAAAAAAATTCATTATATCTGTACCTCAGAACCAGACTAACGTAAGTCCATTTTCGTCATTTTTCGGTACAGGGGAAAAACGATTGTCGAATACATCGTTTTTCCCCTCTACTGAAAAATGACGAAAATGGACTTACGTTAGTCTGGTTCTGAGGTACAGATATGTTTTTTGAGAAATTTAAATTTGAAATTTAAATTTCATTTTTTGAAAAAGAAAATTTTTATCAAATTAGTCATGTTGCATATCAGATTAAGCGGCAACTAACGTACTTTAAAATGCCATTTACCAAATTGTTCTATCTATATTTGGTGCCGAGTTATGGTCCCTTTTATGTTCCCTTATCCATGGAAAAACGTGGGTTTTTCCAAAGTTCAAAGTCTCATAAATCAAAAAATAATAGAGATAAAAATCCAAAAATTGATACTTTTGATTACCTCAAGGGGTACAATTGATGAGCCAAATTTGAAAGAAATACAAAAATGTAAGGTAAAAAACGTTGGATCACTTGATACGGAATGACCCAAAGGCAGATATAAAAGAAATTAACAGGGCTCGAAAAATCTTTAAAATTTTACATGCCCTGCCGGGTATGTTTGTCTAAAAAGTACATGCCCAAATAACATTTTTACCTGCCCAGTTTTATTTTTGCTGTTTATAAATACAGTCGAACCTCCATATATCGAAGTAGCAAATTGTCGGAAAAAAAATCGATATATAGAAATTTCGATATATAGAAAGGACCTCAGTTTTTTGAAAATTACTCCGGAAACATTGAAATTAAAGCAAAATTTCGCACATGAAACTCCATTACTAATATATACGCTAATCATATTTGATGAAAGTTAAGAATTAAAAATGAACTAATATGAAAAATTTAATGAATATTATATTAATTTCATACCACTATCTACGTCCTTTAACAAATCCACTTTATCTGCAACACTAAGGCATTTTCTTTTTGACATTGTAAATCGAGAGGGAAAACAAAATCAAATTGAATTGGCACAGCACTAGTTAAAACAATTTTCGCTGAAACTAATCATGGAGAGAGGGGAATCACCACCAAACAAATGGGGTAGATAGAAACTGGTTTTGCTACAGGACAGGTTGCATCCAAAATTCGAAAACGACGGGGGAGGGGATAATTCAGAAATTCCAGAATGGACAAACAACGTGTTTGTCCACTCCAGGGGTCCACACTTTATCTACAGCTGACAGTGGGGTTTGCAGTGACCTTTTCTGACCTTCCCTTTTCTCCTGACTTTCATCTTTCGTGAGGTAAAATGTCTAAAAGCGGAATAAAATCTCCAATTACGCTGCCAAAAAAATTCGATATATGGAGATTTTTTCGATATATAGAAACAGTTTTTCTATGTAATGAACATGTGAATTTGCTAGAAGTTCGATATATGGAAAATTTCGATATATGGAAGTTCGATATATGGAGGTTCGACTGTAAAAACATTTGAATTTGTCGTACAGTGTTAAGACGTTGACTGCCAAGCTACAAAACATACGTAGCATATGAGCTGGGCTAAATACAATGTACCTGTCAATTAGCTTTACTTTCATCTCCTCGGAAGTCAAATTTCCATATTAATGTCATTGTAAAAGACAAATTGTAATCTGGAGGAAAACAGCAAATCACATATAAGCTAACTCAAATTCTATTCTGTCAGCTAAAAGGATATACTACAAATTATCATCTCCTACTTGGGCAGTCAACATGTTAAACAGACAAAATATTAAATTTGCAGTTTTGTATCTGAATTAAGAATTATTTCAATCTTAATATATATGGTAATTTTTTTCAAAAATACGAAATAACAAAGTTTAGGAAAGAAATATTTGATCGTAAAATTACATGGCCAGCTGGGCATGTAAGGGTTGAAGATTCATGCCCGATCAGAAATTTTACATGCCCTGGGCATGTCGGGCAATATAATTTTCGAGCCCTGGAAATTAACTTACCATAGCATATTAGACAAGGCGTACTCGGGATGTTCAACAGTTCAACTTCAGTATTAGTCTTAGTAACCTACAATAAGCAATTTTTTAGGAATCGGTTTAAACATTATGTTCTAAAGAAAGTTGACATTTTCAACATCAAAGATAAACAAGCTGAACATTTGGAAAATTAAAATAGTCAGTATCTGCAAGAACATTAAAAGTTACCACTTATTTTGGTTTGAATGCCAGATGATGTAAAATCATAAGTTTTAAATTTTTATCCCAAAATTGTTAGACTTTAACATTTAATTAACCTATTTTTATGATCTTCAAAACTGCTAATAAAAAGTAAGAGACCATTGAGACTTTTAGCCTTAGTTAAGTACTATGAATACAATATTTTTTAGAGAATGTGGGTCATTCCAGCGAAAATGGTACAAATCATGCCTAAGACTTTAGACATTTTTATAATCAATTTTATTAACTACCACCTATTAAGTATATTTTTATTGGTTCTCCATTTAATTTCATGCCATCAAGTATCAATTGATTAGGTATAATCCTTTTAGAAAGGACACAAAAAAAAAAAATGTCTTTGTCAGGAGGAGAAAATGACGTGTCACAGCTTCAAATTGCTAGAATTTTAACTGTGATTTAAAATTAAACTGAAACGTAACAACACAATAAATTAAACTACACTGCACAAAAGATGCTTCTAACACCATTTCTGCAGATTATTACGCAAATGAAAAAAAATTTCCCCAAAAAACACTATTATTTATCCATGTCCCTAGATTTTCTATGTTTCGAATTGTCCACTCTGTCACAAGCCTTTTAGAAATAAAATAAACAGTTGCATTCAATCTGATATATTTTTTTAAAAATATAGGTAGTATAACTGCTGTGATTAGCTTGCTACATTGAATTATGTAGTCAACAACTAGGGTGAGCCTAGTTCTTTTCTTATGGTAGTTAATTTGAACTGTTGGATGTCCACTCTGTTACAGTCGATTTCATGATGAAAAAAATAGATTTTTTCTTGAAATTGCAGACAGACTTACAGTTTAAGGCTGTTTATTCCACTTTATGCTTGTTCTGTGATTCTAACTTTTCTTTCTGATTATAAAGATATTTTTAAAGGCTTATTTGTCCACTCTGTTACACAAAGTGATCAAAATATTTAAAATCCTTTCATAAATGAGTCATGTACTAGTTATTTACACTTTATTATACACAAATAAACGGAAACTTCATGAAAAAAATATGATTAGTTGGTGGAAATTATTTAAATTGATAATCTTAAGTAAAGAGTTTCAGACATGACTTGTACCATTTTCGCTGGAATAACCCAACAAGAATTTTTTTATCTTTACCAGATCATATCTTCACATGAAATAAAAAAAACTTTAGAAAAGCATTTATGTATTGTCTGACAATTGTTTTAATTTTATGTTGATTCTCTAATTGAACCAATTATTTCAAAAAACCAGACAACAGACATTTTTACTTCCTTTTATGTATAAGGAAGTATTTTCAAAACAGAGTTATTAGTGCGACATGCTTCTTTAGGGTAAATGCACATTTTAGCACAGATAGATATCAAAAACCTAGTCTTTATATTTATATATATTTTAATAATTTAGCTTGTTTTTAACTTTCTTTTTAAATGTGCTTTTTAATAACTACAGTAGAAGCAATACTCTTTGAAATGCAGTTCACTTTTAAATACAAAAATTTCTGAGATTTGAAGATGTATATATAACATTAATTACTTTCTTCCTCTCATGAAACACTTTGGCTTATTAAAATGTCAAAAACAATAATTCAAATTACTGTATTTCCCTACCTGTGGGTATCTTGAGTTCATAACATTATTCATCCGAGCGTAATTCCAATTTGCGAAGTCATTGGCATAATTTTTCATTCCATAATTATTAGATTAATTACAAAGATTAAGAAAGAATAAAGAAATAAAATAAGAATATATCATTGAGGCAAATATTTGGCATTATTGTGCTTTAAATCTATTTAAATCTGTATGTATGATATTAAAGCAAAACAAAGCAGTCAAAACATTGGTGGAATAAATTCTTTCTTGGCTACAAAATAAAATGCTAGAAACCATGAAACTCCTCATTCATGTAATTCACAAACCCAGATAATATAGACGAACTCGCGAACGCCGTTCGCAGAAAACTTTCGAAGTTTGCAGAAAATTTTTGCATTTTGTTAAAAAAGTTATAAATTTAGGAAGTTTTCTATCTGAAATATGTCTTGATTTTGTTCATTGTGGGGCAGTAGCTTGTTACATACGAAACTGACACATTCATTAATCATGACGGATTGACAACCAACCTCATGGTAGAACCTGCACTTCATACAACTTGATATTTTTGTTGTTGGTAGCACTTTAGGATTCAGAAGCCCACTTTTCTTTGCAGAAAATTTTAAAGAAATTATTTAAGTTTGCAGACAGTTTTACATTTTATCTAAGTCTGGAATTCAGAGTAGCGTAAACAGAGGTTTACAGTATTTAACAGTTTATAAGCTTTTCCATTAAAAAAAGCACCAGTTTCATTTTCCTTTGCAGCAACCCAAATTGCGGGTAATCGTATTGATAAAAGTATATATATTTAAATTTGTGTTTTAAAAGTTGGTTTTAAGTTTCCATTTCATTAATACAAATAGTTGCATTATGTCAACTTTTTGTAACTTTATAAAATTCTATTTCGTATAGCTTGCATTTATCACAAATGCATGGTAAATTTGAAAAATACAGTAACCCCTCGTTATATCGCGCTTTTTGGGGGACAAGAAAAAAGCGTGATATATCCGAAAGCGCGATATAACCGAAGTCATTAAAAACAGTTTTCTATCAAGCATGCAAGTAAATTATACATGCACATACATAATAATTCATTTATTCGAACATTAGCTTTTTATTTTCAGTCAAAAGTAACAAAAAAATATAACTTTTACACATGACTACTACACATTACTAACAGATGCTTTTCACTCATTGTATCAATACAAAAGAAAGTGTTCAGTAGTTTCCAAACTGTCTCTGCAGTATGCAAGTTTGGATGACAGGAATTTGCTGCTGCTTTTCAGCGAATTCAGAAGAATAGAAGAACATTCGTTTTGTTCATTGATGACAAAACAAATGAGAAAGAGACCTTTTCTGAGCACCTTACATATTTTCTCAAAAATGGTTTCGGACTAAAAGTGTTTTTTCTTGGGAGACAAAATAAGAGCGATATATCCGAATGAGAGATATAACAAGGGGCTACTGTATAATAATTTTGATGGCAAATATATGTTAAAATTATAGTAGCTGTACATTTCAGATTTCCTTTAATTGTGATGAACAACAAACATTATTATGCACAAACAAAATGTATCGGACACCTGTAGTGTTGAGTTATTAGGTAATATCAGTGCAACTCTATGAATTGGCGTTGTTATGGTTACTTACCTTTATCAGTCTTTTTCCAACTTGAGATGAGTTTTCGGTAGGGATGCACTGAGTACTCGGTAAATATTCGGTACTCGTCCTACTCGGCAAATTTGCCGAGTACTCAGTACTCGGCCAAATTTGGATCAGGTACTCGGCCGATACCGAGTAGTTGTAGAAAATTGAATAGTTCAAGACACATTTTTCAATAATTAAAAATATGCAATAATATATTTATAAAATATGACAATTCATATATTATTTAAGTGAATTATGGGTATACTGCTATCTAGTAAGAAATTTTGAAGTAAATTTTAAAAATATTGAAGTTTATAATGCTTCAATAGAGTAAATCTTTATTTTAATATCCCCAAAAGCTTTTAAATATTATTCAAGTTTAGAGAATTAGAACTAATCAATAATAGATTAATATAATTCCAACTTAATTGATACTTTATATTTATTCATTTAATGTAGTTTCATTTTAAAAATAACTTTTTTCTAAAATTTTTGACAAAATAAATAAAATATTTTAAACAATGCATAAGTTAATTCAGTGGGATTTTTGTTCTAAGAACTATCATGGTCCATTCCAATGATCAGTTCATATGTCAGGGTTCGAATTTACTGCTGGTCCATTGGTTCCAGACCAGTAAAACTCGCCTCGAATCACCATAAAAATAATAAACAATCCAAGGACCACCATTTTTTTAAAGAAAAAGAATGTGGTTAATGATTTAAGGTGGACCAGTGATGTTGTCTGTTAAACAGTATATATTCCTGTTCAGTGGTCGAGAAGACCAGTAAAATTTCGTAATAATTTCTAACCCAGTACCGCTGTATGTCAATGATTTTTTAAAAAACAATTGGTACTCGGCAACTCGGTACTCGGCCGAGTAGTGAAAGGCTGAGTACTCGGTACTCGGCCAAAGTGCTACTCGGTGCATCCCTAGTTTTCGTGCTTGAATTGGTTTTAAAACACCCTTTAAATCAGTTTTGCACTAACATAACGTAAGTCTTCCGGATTAGTTACACCTAAATCTGTTACACTCCAAAAGAGCACTTAAAAAAAACACTTTAGAAAATTGTCTTTTCTAAACACTGCTTGATAAATTTGTGACTGGTGTTCTGATGCAATATTGCCCCAGATGCCTTTTATACGTTATGCCTCAAATCTCTCAAGCTTTCTAATAGTCTAAATATTGGTCCAAATTTGTCACTATAACAAGAGGTCTCTATAAAGCACATGTGCAAGATATTGCTTGCATTTCCGTCATACTGTTGGCCCCGCTTAATCGGGTAACGGATAAACGAATACCCCGTTTATACGAATAAAATAGTGAAAAGGGGGCACCCCTAAGGCAGCGCAAGCACTGCGACCACAGGTCTATTGTACTATATAAACTGTACCATATATATTGTACTATATACGAATAAAATATCTCAAAACCAAATATATTTCCCATGTCATAGACGCAATGTTAAAGATCCCCACTTAATCGAATACCCACTTATTCGAATATTTCTTGGAACCGACGGTATTCGTTTAAGCGGGGCTGATAGTATTTTTAAATTCTGTAATACTTTTAACGCGTCATGCTTCATTAAAAAACGATAAAAATAAGCAATTGCAGATTTTTTAAACTTTTAGTTACAATAATAAACATGAATTACATATTAACTTTAAAGCACTAGTTTTCAACAAACTGTGCTGAAAATAAATGACACAAATCAATTATTTTTTTAATTAAAGGTTGTGGTTAAAATACTTATGATTCCTTCTTTTTTTCATATAGTAGTGTTTCACTATGATCGCTTTTTAAAACATTTATTTTATAACTCTTTTCAATGAAAATACTTGAGGTTTAGAAGCATAAAATTGGTAAATTTTAGTTCTTGCAAAGATAGTCCTGAGAATTATAAAAATGTTGAATCCTTTTTGGACGATATATTAGAACGAGCGATTCAGCTCAGAGGTTTAAATCTATTAAGTAGCAAATGGGACAAGCATTGGTCGCTATAACAGCAGGGTCACAGGAATGAGTGATCGTTCTAAAAAGCATGTACTGTATCACGGTAAAAGGGGTCCTGATGACATACAATTTTGAAAATGACACAGAAGTAAACTTAAATTAAAACATAGATAAAGAAAATTAAGACGATACGATACGTATAACATGCTTTGTTTCACTGACACATCAAATCAACAAATTATGAGGCTAGTCCTTAAACTTTATGCAAATAGATATGTGAAGGGATTTTTAAAAATTAAATATCATGAGAGCACTTTAGATTTTTTTCTTTTTTTTTTACAGAGAAGACATTTAAATTAATGTTTAAAAAGTATTATTTGACATTCATCTTCATCGATAACTAAAGTTATAGCAATGATAAGTCATGTGTATTGTATTATTATTCTTGTTATTCCCAGTAGCAGAAATTGCGAGACGCGCGTCACAGATTTTTCAGATCTCTGCAGATAATTTTCATAAGAAAGGGGAGGGGGGAATCACATAAAGCTCAACTAAAATTGAGAAAAAAAAATTGTTTTTGGGGAGCCAGAGAGTGATGATTTTTCGCGGCAAATTTTTTTGCTTTTCTCTTGCAGTTTTAGTTTTTAAAAAAATTCAACTTTTAAAGTAAGAGTTACTTCTTTTAAAAATGAAATAAGTTCATACTAAAAAATTGAAAAAAAAGAGAGACCCCTCTAACCATCAGAAAAATTACACAACTTCATCACACAAGAATAGTTCTATCTTCTTGTGATATTAAAATCATACGAAGGTTCAGTGCAATTTTAGTATTGCTTTCGAGTGCTTTAAATTTTCGTAATTCCCACCAGATATATCGAGGACCATATTTGTTTTGAAACATCGAGCATGTACTTTGCTGAAAATCGTACGCCGTGCTTGATACTTCAATCCTTCTGCATTCTGTAATTATTTGATTTATTTTGAAAGTTTGAGACTGCTTTAACTTATACTATTTTAGAATTATCAGTTTTAGTTTAAATAATTTTTTTTTTATTGTTTTTTGTGCATTTACATATTTTTAGGAAAGTACTGGATTTTAAAAAACTATCCAAATAATTGTTTCATTTGTTTTCAAAGTAAATATTTGTTTAAATACTTGAATTTGATTTCATGTTTAATAAAGTTCATAGTTCATACATGATTGACTCTAACAATTGAAAACAATAGCTTATACCGTATATAGAAGGACTCAACTACATTCTAACTAAGTTTAATGTATTTAATTCTTATTCTTTACATATTAATGTAGTATGCAATTAAAAAAATATATTTACGATTCAGTGAACACAGTTTGATGTTGTGTGTAAGTAATCAATTAACATTTTCTAAATCAATTATTTGAATAATTATTGCTGATTCCTTAAAAAATGTTCAGACTCCTCAAAAGCGCTTGATATTAAGGAGGTTAAATTTCTCCCCTTCAATCAGTATAGTTTAACAGGAGTTTCTTGAGATATTTGGTAAAAGGGACAGCGATTGTGTTAAAAAGATCTTAACATTCCTGAATTTTAATTTCAAAAAAGGAGTACATACCCTGTAAAAGGTTTGTGTATTTTATGAAAACTTGAAGTAAAACTAATAAAAATGCTGCAGATTATTTCCGAGGGCCCAAATAAGTGTCGCAGACTGGCTAGAAAGTTTCTGCTTCTGGGTTGTTATTAAATGCTTTTTTAAATCAGCAGAACATGGAATGTTTACATTTCATATAAAATAATCGGAAAATTATCAACTAAAACTTAAACAACAATTAATTTGATGTTAAAAATGTTTTCACTTACGGCAACTCAGCTGCAGGTTTCATCAAAACATCCGCCATTACTTCGAATCCAACGATGGGTCACGTGGTTAAAATCGACCAATCGAGCTTCGCGGTGAAGAGACCGTTAACAGTTATTGCGCTTATAACCGGCTGCGGAGATTAAAAAAACAGAGAAATCCTGTATTTTATGTAGTTTTATCAGAAACAGATTTTTTCTGTAAAAAATATGGATAATTTCTTCAAAATTTACAGTTTTTTTTTACAGTGTAAAAAGTGGTTAAGATAACATTTTTTTTTAAACTTTTGCATTAAATATATTTAGTAATATTTCTACTTATTGAAATGGGCAGTTAAAAATGAACTTAAACTATAAAAAGTGATAAAAGATTCCTTCAAATGTTTTTCAACTTATGCGCCTTCGTTATTACTGCTAAATTTAAGTAGCCTTCAGTGGTAAAACGGTTGCTCATCTCTGCCTTAGAGCCTCCGCTTGGAGTATAAAATTGTAAAACACCTACAGGGAGCCAGCCTACTGATGGGTTATTGGAGACTATTAGGATGCGGTAATAAAGATGTAGTCATTATAGCCAATTAACACCCGTACACACACTTATCATAGAAGATTATATTTGCTATTAGAGTATTTTTTGTTTCTTATCAATCTTAAATGATGGAAGCAAGTAATCTGGAAATTTCGTATTTAGATAAAATATTTAGATGAAGCCCTTCCCCTTTTTTTTTCCAGAATATTTTTTTCAAAAAGTCAGAGTCTTGGCACAGTAAAACAAAATTCACCAATGATACACTGCGATGCAAAAGTTTAAGACAAAATGCAAATATATGAAT
>JAXGGA010007691.1:0-61160 GCA_038373865.1 Uloborus plumipes | reverse complement strand
GTAAAGGAAAATTAAGTAATAAGAATATAATTATTGAACAGATATCAAGAGAATTTTCAATTGTGACTAAACTTATGAGACATGAAATTTAAATGATATTTTATTCTTTTGTTTCAATTTTTTTGTACATGAAGCAAGTGTGAAATATTTTTATATTTATTTTATTATCATGGTTATAGTAAATAAATAATGACGTAATTAATGATGAACTTTCAGTTTTTTATAGTTAAAAGGAACATTTTGTTGGGTGACTATACTTTTGAGACGGACTTTATATGATGAAAAAGACTTGGGGAAAATTTTAATAATGACAATTAAAATAATAGAACTGCTAACTCAAAGCTTACTTATTCAGAATTAAAACAAAAGAGCACTTTTAAAACTTTTGAAGTTAAAAACTAATGTAAATAAAGCACAAATTGTGAAGAAAATACAGCATGTAGCTATTTAAAGGCTACAATGGAGGCTCTTCATCAGTGCAAAAAGCTCAACAAACAACACGAAAGGTGTGAGAAAACTGAGTGTCACAGTGAGAATGCCGGAATGTACACCAAATGGATCAACACATAGGAACGCATGGCAGGAGACGACAACCGACCAATCAGAAAACTAAAAATCAGCCCCAGAGAGTGTGACAAGTGGAAGGCAACCAGTGAAAACAGAAACTAAAAAGAGTGGGAGAAAAGAACCAATAGAAAACGCAATTATAAAAATTGCTTTTTTGCACAGGGCAGCCGGAGTTGATTGGTTGGTTTTCGTTTCCTGTCGCATGTTCCTATTGGTTGACCCATTTGATATATATACTGGTGTCCTTGCTGTGATGCTTAGTTTTCTCACGGCTTTCACGTTGGGTGTTGAGTTTTTTTGCGCTGATGAAGAAGCTCCATTGAAGCCTTGAAATAGCTATATGCTGTATTCTTTTTCATAATTTGTGTTTCATTTAACTTGGTTTTTAACTTCAATAATATTTTAGCACAAAGCTTATTTGATCATTTTTCATTCATAAGAACTTTTGTTTTTATTACCGTGTCAAATAACAAAATGTTTTTCATGCATATTTATTAAAAGGAAATAGCATGTTATTGTGAGTATTTCATATGTAAGGATAATTTTAAGCATTAAATATTGCATTGGATTTTCAATATGGCATGATTTTATTTTAATAAAAATGGAAAGGAAAATGGTCAGTCCAGATATATCAAAAGCAAAAATACAAATAATTACCTTTTTCATCAGATCTATAGGACAAGTGAGACTTCCGATTCCGGCTTTTAAATGTGAACCTAAACCCTGATAGTTTGAACAGGCTTTTTCTGTGCTTATCACTTGAGCTTTTGTCATCCATGTCTTGGTCCTGAAAGGTACATCAAGCCATAAATAATAGAATAGAGGACAGTTTAAAAACAAGAACAAATGGTTCATGAAGGTCAGCATACAGTGACAATTAATTTCAAATAAAAGAATAATTAAAAAAAAATACAGCTACACGAAACACACTCAGCAGTTATTTTTAAGAAATATTTTTTAAAATTAAGGGCTTATCAGAAAAAGTAATCTAAGGAAGAATACTTTTGTGATACACTCAGGACCAATGGGACATGCCATGTTAGCCTAGTTGGAAACTAGAGGACTGGCTCAGAATCGAAGTAACATAAGTTTTATGGAGATGGGTAGGACCCATATTTTACTGGCTTTTGGCAGCCAGACACTATAGTATAAATCTGATAATTAGAAAATTCCCAAGGAAAGACTTAAGATGCTAGAAGGAACAAGCATAAGCATTTGATACAACATGTAATCAAAAATATTAATAAATTTACATTAACTTCATACAACATGTACAAAAAGTTTAATAGAATGTGCTGTTCTAACATTGAACCAATTGATACTTGAGTACAGTTTTTTTTCAGAATCCAGTTCAAAAAAAAAAAAAAAAAAAATTGCTGATTTACTAATTTAGCAAAATATAAATTTAGTTATTGACTGAATATTACCACTACTGAAATAACAAAAAGAAATTAGTAGTGTTCAGACCACTGACGTATTCCAGATGCGTTACAACGCTGCCTAGCGGCCAACTGTAAAATCAACTCACTTCCTATAGTACATTGTACAGGAACGTTGTCAGATGAACACCCACTATCAGCTGTGTCATCAGTATCATAAATAAACAACTTAAAATTATTCAATGGTCCATCGATTATTTATCAACACCCAAGAAAGGGTAATCATCATCATAAGGTAGAAATACCATCACTCATCAATCAATCATCATTCCATAAGTGGTCCTGGCGAGCCAGGAGCCGATATCAGCAAGTATGGATAAATCAAAAACTTTAAAAGAGCTCAACAGAGCGAGAGGAAGACTGCAAGCGAAGTTAACAAACATCTCGAAATTTGTTGAATCAGCAGATCCAAAGACCGAAGAAGAAATAGAAAAGAGAGGACTTGGTGCGAAACAAAAACTCTCGGTTCTGGAAGAAATGAAAGGTGAAATCAACAGTTTATGGACGGAATATCTCCAGTGCGAGGAAGATACCGAAGAAGGTGCAAAAATAAGCGATGAAAATATGACGGCAATGGAAGAGCAGAGAAATGCTCTAGAGGTAAGCGTACAATACTTACTCTCTAAATTCAAACCCAAATACCAAGCTCAAACGAGCAAAAGTGAAAATAAAATTGAAAATTGCATAACTATGTCAACAAAATTGCCAGAAATCCCACTACCAATATTCGCTGGCAAAATTGAAGATTTTTCTAATTTTAAATTGCAATTCAATAATTTGATAACTGAAAACAAAGGTCTTTCAGACGAACAAAAGCTGTATTATTTAAAGGCATCATTACGAGGAGAAGCAAAACATATTGAATGCAGTGATGACACTTTTACTTCATTGTTTAAAGCCTTAGAAGAAAGGTACTTAAATATACGAGCAGTCATTGACATTCATATCCAATCAATTTTAAAGCTGGAAAAATTGCAAACAGAAACAGCTAAGGGATTAAGGCATATAACTGATGTCGTAAACAAAAGTTTGAGAGCATTAAAGGTCTTAAAACTAGAGTGTAACGATTTAACAAGCGCGGTTTTTGTTAATATAATTTTAGAAAAGATTGATTCCGAAACGCGTAAGAGCTATGAATTATCCTTATCGTCAAGGAAGATTCCTAAACTGACAGATTTATTAAGTTTTTTGCAGTCGAGGTCAGTAATACTAGAGCAAATAACTAAACCGAAACCGCGGTCTCAAACTCAAAATAAATCGAATACATTTGTAGTAAATCAGAACAAAAATTCTCCTACAAGACTTAATTGCATTTTGTGTAAAACCATATGCCACCCTATTTTTAAATGCCCAGCCTTTCTATCAATGAGCGTTAACGAGCGCATTCAGCTGATTAGCGATCATAAACTTTGTAAAAACTGCTTGTATAATCATAAACTTCCTTGTAAGTCTAATTATCGATGCCGATTTTGCAGTCGAACGCACAACACTCTGATTCACTTAGACATAAATCGGAGCGAAAGCCCTTACCAAGTAAGACAGGCGCCTTCAAGTGGTGAGTCATCGAAATCAGTAATAAATAATTCGAATGAGGCACCAGTAGAGAGAAATGGGAATTCAACAAGCAGCTCTTCAGTTTTTGCTATGTTGAATAGGAAAAATAAGAGCAACTTATTATGCACCGCGAATCTTTTTATTGAGAATAAGTACAATCAAAGAATAAAAATAAAAGCCATCTTGGATTCAGGGTCGAGCTTGAATATTCTCAGTTCAGAAATAGCGGATAGTTTGAATTTGAAAAGGGAAAAAATTGATTGCGCTATTACCGGAATAACAGGGCGTCAATGTTACGCAAAATATAAAGTGTCAGCGATCATTTCCAATCAACAAAATGATTTTCGCCGATCATTAGAATTTGTTGTTTTGCCAAAAATAACAGAACTAACCCCAAATCAAAACTTAGACATTTCAACGGTGAATATCCCTTCTGAAATTAATCTCGCGGATAATACCTTTTTTATTCCGAGTAAAATTCATATGCTAATTGGCTGTGAATTATTTTTTGATCTATTAAAGGAAGGTAAATTTAAATCACATGATGGTTCTTTGACACTTCAAAACACAGTATTCGGGTACATAGTAGCCGGAAATCTAAATATTTCAAACTGTTGTTTTAGCGGTTTAATAAAGGAGCATTGTACTTTAGATATGGAAGTTAAAAAATTCTTTGAGTTAGAATCATTTCCGGGTGACAATCATATCGAACCAAATAATTCTAAAACGCTCGAAAAACAAATTTGCGAGGAACACTTCGTGTCAACTGTTAAAAGGGATGAAAGCGGTAGATATACGGTTTCTTTACCAAAAAAGGAAAACGGAATTTCTGAATTAGGGGATTCTAGAGAATTAGCTCAAACCAGGTTAGATTCGCTTTGGAAAAAGTTAGATAAAAATGAAACATTAGCAAATTTATATACAGCCTTCATTAACGAATATTATGCTCTTAATCACATGGAAAGAGACCTTAGCTCTGACAGTGAAGAAAAAGAATATTTTATCCCTCATCATGCTATTTTTAGACCCGAAAGTTCTTCGACACCTTTGCGAGTGGTTTTTGATGCAACTGCAAAACCAAGAAATGGTGTTGCACTTAACTCCATATTGCTGAATGGTGGAACAATCCAACAAGATATTTTTTCGATTGCAACTCGCTTTCGTACTCATCAATACGCATTTTGTGTAGACATTAAGAAAATGTACCGGCAAGTGTTAGTAAACGATTCCGATAGAAATTTACAAAAAATCTTGTGGAAATCAAGTGCAAATGCTCCAGTTGAAGTGTATAAATTAAAGACTGTTACGTACGGTACAACATGTGCGCCATTTTTAGCCACAAGAGTTTTAAAGGCTCTTGCTGAGGATGAACTTAAAGATTTTCCCGACGCAGCTCCAGTTTTACTGAATGACACATATGTCGATGACATTTTGTCAGGTTCACATGATTTAAATTTAGCAAGAACACTACAATTGCAGCTGGTTGAACTACTGCAACGGGGAGGAATGGAATTGCACAAGTGGGTTTCAAACAACGATTTCTTGTTAAATGACAACACCAAACCAGAATACACATTCAACATAGATCCTAACACGGTAAAAACGTTAGGAATGCTCTGGAAGCATGATCAAGATTATTTTACCTTCAAGGTGAACATAGTGATACAAGAAAATTATACAAAACGGGAGGTCCTTTCTACCATAGCAAGACTTTATGATCCGTTAGGTCTCCTTGGTCCAATAATATCAAAAGCAAAAATCTTTCTTCAAAATTTATGGACACTCAAGTTGAACTGGACAGATCCTATTCCTCCAGAGGAACTGAAGGAATGGACACGGTTTCTTCAGACTCTTTCTGATGTCAACAATTTCAAAATACCTAGATGTATACTCTGTCCTAACTACGTCTCCATCGACTTACACGGTTTCAGTGACGCCTCAGAAAAGGCTTACGGAGCAGTAATCTATACTTGCTCAAGACAGACTCAAGGGGACATTAAAATATCTCTATTGTGCAGCAAATCAAGAGTTTCCCCGCTGAAAAGGTTAACTATACCAAGGTTGGAACTGACAGCCGCATTACTTCTAGCACGTTTAGTTGGCAAGGTTGTGAAAACTCTAAACGTAACATTAAATCACATTTACATGTGGTGTGACTCCACAATCACACTTGCATGGATCAATACTCCACCTGAGAAACTCAAGCCATTTGTGGCGAATCGTGTAAAGGCCATCAACACCTTATGCCCCAACTATGACTGGCGACATGTCCCGTCCAAGGAAACCCCGGCAGATGTCATCTCCAGAGGTGCCACAGCAACTGAGCTGACAAAGAACTCTCTGTGGTTCGCCGGCCCTTCATTTCTACAATCAGACATTCAATCTACAACAATAGCAGACTTACAAATTGAACATAGTGACGCGTATAACAACGAACTTAAAAATTCATCTGAACTTCTACTGTTAACTGTTACAGACTCTAATGCATTTCTTGATGACATTCTAAGTTTAAGTAACAAATTTTCTAAATTATGTCGTATTTTTAGTTATATTTGTAGATTCATAAACAATACCAGGTTTCCAGGAAACAAACAACAAGGCCCCATCAGCATCAAAGAGATTAATGAATCATCAAACGCCTTAGTAAGAATGGCACAAGGGGTAGAATTTAGTAACGAATTAAAGGATTTAAAATCTAAGGGGATGGTAAAGACTTCAAAGGTAAGCAATCTTTTTCCCTTCTTAGATAAGGACCAAATAATTCGTGTTGGAGGTCGCCTGCAGAATTCTAATTTAAACGAGAATCAAAAGCACCCAAAACTTTTGCCTGCTAGGCATAAACTCACAAAATTAATTATGGAACATTATCACATAAAAAAATTTGCATGTTGGTCCGCAAACCTTGTTGCATATAGTGCGACAGGAGTTTTGGCCTATAAATGGCAGAAACCTAGCAAGAAAAGTGGTGCATGAGTGTATAGTTTGTTTCAAAAATAAACCGATAGCTGCAGAGCAATTATTAGGTAATTTACCATCAGAAAGAGTTAATCCCAGTCCCGCGTTCTCACACTGTGGCCTGGATTATTGTGGTCATTTCCTAATCAAATACAAAGGGCAACGTAAGGGAATATATCAGAAAATTTATGTTGCAATATTTATTTGTTTTGCTACTAAAGCAATTCATCTGGAATTGGTCACAGATTTAACTTCAACGGCACTAATTGCAGCTCTAAAACGGTTCTTTTCGAGACGAGGTAAATGTGTTTGTATTTATTCAGATAATGGTAAAAATCTTGTCGGAGCTAACGCAGAATTAAGAAGGTTACACAAAATCATCAGCCAGCCGGATCATAACTTAACTGAATATTTAACCTCTGAAAAAATAAACTGGAAATTTATTCCTCCAAGATCTCCGAATTTCGGAGGCTTGTGGGAATCTGGTGTCAAATCATTCAAATTTCATTTAAAAAGAGCAATAGGTTCAACTAAATTAACATTTGAAGAGTTCTTAACAATAACAGCAGAAATTGAAGCTATTTTAAACAGCAGGCCATTAACTCCAATGTCATCTGATCCCACTGATTTTTCAGCATTGACACCAGGTCACTTCTTGATAGGGAGGGCATTAAATTCAATCCCCAGTCCAAGCCTTCTTGAAACATCAGATAATTACTTATCAAGATGGCAAAAAATAACTAAGGTCACCCAACAAATCTGGAAACACTGGTCGCGTGATTATTTGAACCACTTGCATTTAAGGAATAAATGGAAATTTCTTAAAGACAACATAAACCCTAATGATATGGTTTTATTAAAGGACCCAGATCTACCTCCTTTCAAATGGAAATTGGGTCGAATAGAAAGTATAGTTAAAGGCAAAGATGAAAAGGTAAGAGTAGTTCTTGTAAGAACTGCCACAGGAGTGTTCAAAAGAGGTGTGAACACCATTTGTCTTTTGCCTATCAATAACGATCCTTAAGTACCAGTTTTTGTTTTCTTATACACAATTTTGTTTAATCTGTAGTAGTGATATTGTGCTGAATTTAGAACAGTTGCATAACTTTATATATTGTTTTATTTTTAAATGTCTTTATTTACTTTATCACATATTATTGGTCAAATTTCTGTTATTGTTTATTTTTCTCATAAATTGTTTTGAAATTATCATTTCAACGCCGGGAGTATGTTCAGACCACTGACGTATTCCAGATGCGTTACAACGCCGCCTAGCGGCCAACTGTAAAATCAACTTTGTCAGATGAACACCCACTATCAGCGGTGTCATCAGTATCATAAATAAACAACTTAAAATTATTCAATGGTCCGTGGATTATTTATCAACACCCAAGAAAGGGTAATCATCATCATAAGGTAGAAATACCATCACTCATCAATCAATCATCATTCCAAGTAGATTTTAAGCACTTCAATTTGTAAAAAAGTATTTGTACAAGTATTCTACAAACAGTACTCTGTTGCTAAAATCTAGTAAGTTGAAATGGATTTGATTCATTTTAGCTTTAAATGTCCATACAATTTTAAAAATATTTTTTTTTCTTTTAAACATTGCACTTAATTTTTAATTTTGGCAGAATACCAACAAAGACTTTAAGCTATTTAACAAAGCATTGCTAACATGAAATGCTCTAATTATTTTTCAAGAAATAAAACTATCTAAGAATCTAATAAATTTATCTAGTTTTTTTAAATAACTGAAACTTATATTTTACATTTACTGCCTTTTTAACATATACCATTGAGTTTTAAGTTCTCCTTAAATTTTAGAATACTTTCTTCAAGGCTACACATCTACTTTTATATGTGCAGCTATTAAGGAAGAAAATACTTCAAGCTAAGTTAATACATGAGATTTTCGCTGCATCATTTATTCTTTTTTAAAGTAAAATTGGCAAAATTTAAGTGATATTAAATTTATAACACAAGGTTGACTTGTATGAAGTTTCTTTTTTTCCTTTACATAAGCAGAAAAAGCGTTAAAGTCACAATCCGTAGCTAATTAAAAATGGAATGATAAATCAAAATTATGACTTGAACAAAAATCTAGAGTCTTGTCCCTGAATAACGTTGGAATACATAATTCTCAAAAGTTCACAATAGGCAAAGAGCTCAAGCTTTAAGCACACAATACGAACTTCAGAGTTTACATTTTGTCATGATATTGTGAAGTTCATAAATCAGAATGAATTTGGTTAAGAATGTTTATCTTCATTATTTTTGAAAAAACATTGAGAACACTCACCATGTCTTCTGCACTTTTCCGAAAGCTTATAGTTTTTGGTACAGCTCCCATACTTAAAGGCACAGAATTAGCTTTCATTAATCTCGAGCTATAAGTTTCACAATGGTCACTAGACGTTGAAGTAGAATTCACTACATGACTGCTAACATCCCCATTGCCAATATTAGCAGAGTTGGATAAAGTCACAGCTCTGAATTGTGGGCAGACATCTTCGGCGCCACATTCGGGAAGTTTCCTCTTAGCCCCTCTTTCGCCCAAAGAGCTTCTGGCCTTAGACGGATCACTTCCCGATGAAGAATCTGGTAGCAGTTTGCTTCCATACATTTCCAGTTCAAAATCCTTGAGACTGCTGCCAGATTCAGAAGTCCTGACAGAATCGCCTGAAGAAGAGGCCACAGCAGTTGGCAAGTTTAAGGTACGCGTCAAATCTAAGGAGAGAATGTCGACGATGCTTGAACGATGAGTCTGTTGAGCATTTTGCATGGACACAGTTTCTTGCAATGAGTCCAAAAGCATCACCCCTGATTCTTGATCAGCATCTGGAAGTTCTCGAATGACTAAGCTCACACGACCTGGAAAAAAAAAAAGAAGAAATTGAAAGCATCTAATTAAAGAAAAAAATACATATATATATTTCTGAAAAGGAGAAAAAGGAGGATTTTAAAGGACTTTGAAGCCCCAAAGCCAAGAAACTTCCTAAACTGTAAATTCACAAATAATTATTCGTGTGATAAGTTTACCACACCATTTAAAGGAAGTAATGGTTTAGTGTTGCAAAATACGGACAGTGAAAATAAAAATTTATTATTTGAAAAATTTAACTTATAAACATAAATATTGCAATACAATTTAAGAGCTTAAGAACTTTTTATTAACTAAATTAAAAACTTTATCCAACTAAGCAAAAAAGAAAACGGATAGCAAAATATTAAAAAAATTTTTTACCAGTCCAAGGCATAACTGCCAAAAATGATCTTCACAAGTTAATTAGAAAGCTGAAGAGTCCCCTCTTCACTTTACAACTACTCAGACAAGTTTCAAAACTAATATCTTCAGTTCATACCAGCAAAAAATGACAGCTAAAATTTATCACATTACCGAAACACAGTGGCCATAAGCAGTGTCATCAAAGCAACTGGAAACATTTTTCAATTTTTATTGACTGGGAGCAGTTTCAGTTGTTTTGGAATGATAAGAAATATTTTCGGCTGAAATTATTTAAGATTTTCTGAAATCAAGAGAAAGTATGCGTGATAGGACCAAAGAAATATTACCTAAACTTTGCATACTGCTGAGACTTTCTTCCTGTGTAGACTGATGATCATTTGGAATTAAAGCTGGGCTGGAAAAATAAAACAAAATAAATAATTAAACAAACAGAAGAATATAAAGTCACTTTATTGAAGATACATGAACAGTCAAATTATGCTCAAAAACAACAATGAGCTTAATACAATTTTTAAGGTTGAAAAAGAAAAAAAAGAAAAAACCACACTCATACTTCAATTCCTCAATATGGACATCACAATAGAGTATGAAAATTTTATTGAAGGAATGAAAGTAGTTGCATATTTACTTTTATTTAACAAAGAAAAGTCATCATGGTAAAGTTTGTTACTAATCAAAGAACAATAATAATTTAAAAGCTAATTAAAACAAAAATTTATAACTACAGATCACTTTGATACTTTCAATGACAGATTCATGGTTCATTTTATGAAATACATATAAAATTATGTGGGAGATTTTTACCTCCAAGATGACCTAAAAAATAGTTCACACATTAAAAATAGAGAAAAGCAAGATAATAATATTGGTACATTATTTGCATTAAAACTGAACCTTTAATTTAACCTTTACTTGGACAGTATCTCATCAATAAATGTTTGCAGTGTCTGTTGTTGTAAGAAGTAATATGGTTTAATAAAACATGATATTTGTTATGAATACATATTTTTTTCGAAGCAAACTGTACCATAGTAGATTAGGTTTGTTTACATTTTATTTACATTGGGTTCCGATGTAATCAAAATACTAAGAAATTTAAATAAATGCTAAATGTTGAAGCATTACATTTGCTTGTGGTATTTTTATGTCGAACTGAACATAATTCCTCCTTTTGAAAAAATGTTGCATAGTAATGATAATAATAAAAATTTGTTGATGAATTAGTTTTTACACAATAAAGGTTATGCTTACACTTCTATATTATTTTCCATATCCATACACAAGAGATCAGGAACTTTGAAACAATTTGATTCAGAATCATATATATGAACGTTATCACCCATTTTCATGTCTCCTGAAAAATAATGAGGTTATGACAAATCACATTATTTTAAAACAAGAATAAAAAATACATTACAACTTTGAAAAAATCAGTAATTCTTGAAATCATAAAATAATCTATCAAGCATTACCCCCCCCCCTTTTTTTCAACAAATCAACAGACCTGCCCCCCCTGCTTTTGTAATTTGACTTCTGTTTTCAAGTGCTTCACAGTTTCAAATTTGTTTCTTCAAACATATAACTTTCTTTTTTCCAATATTGACCATCATAAATCTAACACTTGATACACTTATTTGGCAAGGCACAATCCTCAGTTGTTTTTACTCAAAAGTTTTTGCTTTCTGTATAAAGTGCCTTGCAATATTTTTGAAGTGCTGCTTGGGGTTTCTAAATTAGAATTTAACCAACTTTCAAGGGCTGAAACAAAGCCCCTCCCCCAATATCATTTTTAAATACAGTAAAAAAGGGGCATTTCTCACAAATGCAAAACTTTAGTAACTGCAACAACTATGTATGATAGCATGATCAATCAGTTTTTTCCCCTTAACAAAGACTTATCTGATATCTCATTCAATATTGACAATTCATCATTTTAAACCCAGAGAGCAGAATATAAACAAAAGCTCTTCTATCGTTGTTGTTATTACATCTATTTTACTCCCCTAATTTTCTAAAATTCAGCTTTTAGAAATATGAATTTTGGTGTCAAAACATCTTGTGTGGAAATGTGATAATTCTATTTACAAAGTTATTGGTTGAAAACATTCTTTACAAAGAAAACAATAATACATAAACAAAAAACAAAGAAAGAAAATATATTTATTTCTTGCTTTCATCCCCCCTCCCTTTCTTTTTCACATTAATGTCGGCTTTAAGTAGAAGCACACTGTAAAAACATTGAAATCTGATTTCTTTTGAAAATCAAACTTAACATAAAAAATTTTCAATTTTTATTAAATTCCTTCTAAAAGCTATAACTTGAAAATTACGTTTCCACTCAAATTTATTATATTAGGGATGTTCAATACAGAAGTATCACGAATTAATAAAACATAATTATGTAAATTAATGTTTCAAATATTGATGGCATTTTTCAAATTGGTCCCTATTTCATCAAATCCACCTGTCAGATCTTTCTTCCATTTTCAAAGACATGCTGGAAGCCATTTTTGAACACATCCTTCAAAATCACTTCCGAAGCTTCTGTCATTGCCTCTGATGGAGAAAAACGGCATCCCAGAGGTGTTTTTTCACTTTGGAGACACAAAGAAGTTCTTAGGAGGTAAATCAGAGCTATATGGAGGACAGGGTAGAGCAAATAAACATCCACACCCACATTCTTTTTGTGGGAATCAGAATTCTCAGAAACCTTTGAGCACAAATGTGTGTCATCCAATGGCAGAAGCTTAGAAGGCGATTTTGAAGGATGAGTCTAAAAATGGCTTCCAGCATGTCTTTGAAGACAGGAAAAAAAAAAAAGATCTGACAGGTGGACTTTATCTAATAGGGACCAATTTGAAAAACGCTATCAACATTTGAAGGATTAGTTTATGTAACTAGGTTTTATTAATTTGTGATTATTCTTTATTGAGCAACCCTAGTATTCTGAAACATTTTATATTTTTATAGACTAAGAAATATGATTTTCAGTTTTTGTTCAGATACTGGTAAAAAACAAGTTTTGGTAAAATTCAAATAACCTCAAAACTTTAAGCAAAATATCAAAGGAATTTTTCAAGAATGATTCACAGAACAAAATATTGTACAGAAGCTCTATCTTCAGTCAGTAAAACAAAATTACTTTTCTTTAAAATAAATTTTTTTGAAACATTCTTTTAAGCACTTACCGTCCATAAAAAGCGATGCATCTTCACCAAATCCTGAGAAACATGGGAAATTAGGTTTTAAGCTACTAGCAAGAGTTCCAGAATAACTCTCAGATGCTGAATTTTGCTGTGATGATGACAAAAATCCCTGATTATCAGTTACTGCACCAAAACGATCATTTAAGAAAGGATCTAAAAAAGGAAATACCAAAACAGTTAGAACTCTTTATCAGACAGCAAAAATTAAATTAATATAATAAACACATTGACAATAGTAGACTCTTCAATCCCAATCATTGTCTAAAATGTTGCCTAATTCTTTTTTTAAAGCAAACTTAAAATTACAATTTATTTCCTCTAATCCTTAATGCTTTGGATTTTCACATTTTGTAAATAGCAGAATTTGTGAATTATACAGTATGTCTTGTTTACATTTTATTTCAATGAAGTTTTCTTACATACTTCACTTGAATAAATGTGGCAATATAATTTTTAAAAAAGGTTCCAGCTCTAAAATTTAGAGTAGAATAAATCCATTGAATAATTACAAAACGTAACCTTCACATGTTACTATTTTCGCTTAAAAAAATATTTTTTACACACAATTATCATAAATTTATCAATCCGAAAAATCGCAAATTACACTTATTTCAGTACAATTATTTTTAAGACAAACAAAATTCAACTTAAGAATTTTTGGAAGGTAGTTTAAAGCTTTGAATCTCGGATTAGATTAAAGTTGTAATCGACGTAACCCCTACATGCGAAAACCATAGCAGATTTAAGAGAATTATGGCAGAATAGAGCAAGTAAACACTAAGTTTTTTTTAGCATTTTAATAAGTTCTGATACCATTAAGGATTTAAATTAATTTAATTCAATTTAAAAAAAAATCAAAAAATAAATAGATAAAACAATGGAATAATTCATGAACAGATGACAAAATCCTGAATGAAAACAAAACAGTATATTTAAAGAACAAACATGAAGATATCATACTTCGCATTGCATCTGCATCCATCAAATCCTTCCTATCCATGCGTGTAACATCCATGTTCTGAGCAAGTTCACCATCTCCTTCAGACCTGGCGACATCGTCAGACCTAGCCACACTGGCGGTATCGTCCGTGTCCACATCCTGCAGCCTTTCGGTATCTGAAGCCAGCACATCAGTGCTCCATGCATCACTCTGACTTGCTGTCTCAGATGTATCCAACAATGCACGATCAAGACAACTCTGGAGAAGCATTCAACACTTGCATAAATTGTCATAAATAGAGCTCCAAAAGTGTGCCGACTAAGCATTTCAGAAAACTTCTTTATATTTAGCAATATTTTTGCTTTTTATAAAATAAAACACGTTCAAGTAAGAAAAAAAAACAATGTTCAAAAAAGTGAAAGTAAATTAACTAATGCAATAAATGCACAAATTTGTGACAATGTGTTTTAAGTGACAAGGAAGTTCTTTTTATGGCACTAAGATGTGAGCTCATGAATGTTAAGACATCTATCAAAGATCTGAGCCATTAAAAAGGAGTTTCTTATAACCAAGAAACCAATCTTAGCAATACTTTGGTTTCTTTCTGCACTTATTTTTTCTATAATTTGCTTGCTCTTACTTGCATAATCAAATAATCTCATGAACTATTGTAGTAAAATTTACTGATCTGTTAACTAACAAGAATCTGTAAAGCCCCTCTAAATTTTACGCAGGTCTGGCACAGGAGCATCCCTTTCAATATTATTCCATGGGATCTTTCATTATAAAGACAGCAAAAAGGAATTCTTTAGTTTTTGCTTCTAAGCATAAATTTTTAGTTTATTCAGAATATATTTAAATGACCCGTTTTGTTTCTAAACTAAGAAAGACTACCAAAGCCTATTTAAAATTCCACAATGCTTATCTGTTACAATTGAGGCCCATAAAATTAGATAAGTGTGTTGTATTTAACTGTGAGGCAAAAATAATTTAAAACTCAAATTTTAAAACATACTTTGAATAACTACAGGAAACTTTGAAAGAAAAAAACCTTGTTTAAACAATCTGATTATTGTTTAAAATGAGCCTGTATTTTTCATTTATACTGTGTCTAAACTTTGCTCCAGTTTTTCTGACAAGTTTCATTTTCACTTTTACTTTATGTTCAGTTCAAGAAATATAAATTTTAAACAACACAGCCTATTTCAATCCCCTAGTCATCCAGAACCTATAAACAGTTAAAATTTGTGCTAGATTCATTCATATCAAAAGTTTTTTTTTTTTTTTTCTAAAAGCACAAGCAGAAGAAAAATTACTTTTTGAATAGAGCTACAAGTTATTTGAATTGTCTAATTCCAGTTATTTAACTCACATAGCAGCTAAATCTTAGGAAAAAAAAAGTCTAAGCTGCTTTTGGATACTTAAAACATATTCAGAACTTAAATCTGTACCTCAGAACTAGAACAACGTAAGTCCAAAAAAGGAAATTTTCATTAAATTACTGTATTGGTATGTAGGATCTTATTCTGCATCGACCCATGAGAACGTTATTCTATAAAAGAAATTCCTTCACAGTTATTTAGTAGCGTTAAAAGAGCGAGTACCATCTTTTGCATGGGTCCGACAACTGTTTTTGCCCTCTGCTGAAAAGTTAAGAAAATGGACTTACGCCAGTCTGGTTGTGAGGTACAGAAATTATAAAAGAGTTTCAGTTATAAAAGTGGTGATACATAAGGTGTAAAACTAAATGAGCATAGTTTACGTACATGAGATTCAAGAGTGACTTGTGAGGAGATATCCGACTGCTCAACAGTTTCAGAATCACTTGCAAGAACATCTGTACTCCAAGTATCACTAACCATCGATTTAGTTTCATCTCCTAAAACAAATTTAAAACGTTCTTCCTTTATCAAGAAGAAAAACTGAAAGCAAATAATTCATAAACTTTTCTTCTTTATTTACAGTTAATCTTTCCTGAGAAATTCAATACAGTAGTCATTGCATAACTATTGCAGACTGGCGAGCTAAAAATGTAAGAAATTCAATGGATGCATGGATGAGATTTCTTATATTCTGAAGCCTGGAATGCTTTTACAGTTCACAATTTAGTTATATTGATTTTACAGCTTATTCTTTGGCACTAGGTGAATATTTTACATGTTTATAATGGATCACATTGAAATTCTACCGAACTGAAAAATAATTAAATATACGAATAACATTCTTTTCTATGTTTTCTGAAATCAGACTTAATTATCAACACGAAACATTGATCCCATGTTACTCAAAAAGTGGTGCATTGTAACTATTTTCCTTTTTTGATGCTAAAGAAAAATAATCAAGGATCCAAATACATACATTTCTCTAATACTCAAACATGCAAAATTTATAAAAAATTATCATCTTCTAAGTGAAAATTATTATTTTGTGCTATACTTGAAGATTTATCTTATAAATTATTGAGCGCCGCCTATTGCAGAATCTATTAGAATCAAATGGATATTCAATGAAAGAGTTTGCAATCCTCAGCTATGCCCTGCACTATCGTATTTTCGCGCAGATAAGCCGCGGCTTATACATGTTTAAAAGTTGAATTTCGACACCTGCGGCTAATCTGCCAGGGCGGCTTATACAGTGTAAAAGTAATTCCAATTTTAAAAATCCCTGTTATGTTTATAAGCTGCTTAAAATACACTTTAATACACAACTGATTCAACATTCAACCATGCTTTCAACCATTCATTTCAACATTCAACTATGCTGCTCTGTTGTCATCAGTCATCACCAAGACGTCATCACTGACGACGATGCTAAGATTCATTTCACTTCACAAGCGTTCTTCGGGCGGATTTTTTAACAGATATTCCTATCGGCAAAGATAGGATTTTATAACATATACTTCAGATAAGATTTTAGTTTTTGTTCATCATGAAAGTAATGAAAAACAAAATGAAGGAAAATTTTCTGTCTCACTAAATGTTAGAATGCTATAGCTTGCCGGCTAAAGTCAACCAGTAGCTCTATTCGAAAGCATCCCTTTTTTCTTTCACTTCGTGGTACTCCATAAGTGGGAACACTGAATAGGATTCGTTTATTCTCACGTGTTTCGCTGTTCGCTTACGTTCGTCGCTTGTGTTTTTTTTTTGCTTGGGATTATTGAGATGCCTCTGTGATACTTCACATGTTTATTTTGTGTGCAAGTAACAAATGTCTTCGCGTCTTACTTTCCCCATTTCATACGAAACCGTCGGCTCCATCCTTTTTTATCCTTCGCCATTTTTTTCGTAGTTCTTTTACAGCTTCCCGCAACTTGTAGTGAATTTTACGATGTTGGGGAAGCCGGCCGCTGATTGGCTGCGCGTTTGAAAGAATGAAATCTGAATGATTCCGAATGGCTGTTCGGCCGCGATTGGCAACATGCGAGAGGATGGATGACCATTCGGGAGTTTTCGAGAGCAGACTTGGAAGGACCGTGGCCATGATCAGACGTGCGAAGAGAAGCTCCGGGATTAATCTAAGTTCACGCCACAAATAGCACGAAGAAACTCCAAGTGATGACAACACAGTACAGGATGGAGCCCTAAAAGGGATGTAGCAAGAGAAAAACGAGGAAGGAGTCCATCATATGGAGAAAGGCGTCTTCAAGATGTTTTCCTAGATCGTTCCCTCCCGCCATGTGCTGTCTGAATTGGGCCTATGAGGCTGGCTCGAAGGACCAAGATGGAGGACGCCACTTTTTTGATGGACGATTTTCGCGGGCTTCTCAACACTCAAAGACCATCATATTTGTGACTCTTATCATCGCACAGTGAAAATGTGGTAATGCTCGGCCAAGCAAATTTGTGTATGTGACAGTGTGCTTCTATTTTCTAAAATATATGCAGAGACTCCAGAGAAGTTTGTCTTTTTCTGTACCGTCGACACAATACACCATATGGGGTAAGTCACCCATTATTTCATCTTTTATTTTTGAATTCACAGCGGCACCAAAACCATGATCGAACTTGAGGTATTGCCGGCCACAGGGAACGCTTTTTGGCTTTCGTAACGATCTTTTGGCCTGTTCTCGTACAAATTTTGGGAGGGGTCCCCTTGTTTTATGGCCTTGCCTTTATTGTGCCCTTTTAGTTTTTAATAGCCCCTAGGGTTATTACACCACAGCCTCAAAGGAAAAGTTATACTGCACCTTTTAAGCTTTCTGCCATTCAAAGCGCAGAAGTTAAAGGAAATCGGCCGGCAGCTCGAGAATTCGAGGTTGATGAAAGGTGCATCAGAAGGTGGCGAAGCGATAAAGCTTCATTGGAAGTAATGCCGAAAAGCAAAAGAGCCAGGAGAAGCGGAGCTGTTGGGTGGCCTCAACTAGAGGACAATCTTGAAAAGTGGATCGTAGAACAAAGAGAGAAAGGACTGTCGGTGTCGACAGTGAAGATACGCCTTCAAGCTAAGTCAATAGCCGGCAGATGGACATCGAACATTTCAAAGGCGGAAGCAACTGGTGCTACCGCTTTATGCGGAGAAAAAATTGTCTGTTCAGGCAAAGAACAACTGTGGGTCAGCGATTGCCCGACGACTGGCAGCATAAAAAGGAAACCTTTTTGGAGTTTGTCCGGAAAGTTGTTGCAGATAAAAAATTGAACAACGGACAAATATTCAATATGGACGAGGTGCCCCTCACTTTTGACATTCCTCCCACGAGAACTGTTAATAAAGTTGGAGAGAAGACGGTACCTATCATCACAACAGGACATGAAAAGAGTTCCTTTACGTGTGTCCTGGGGTGTTCTGCGAATGGGGAAAAATTAAAACCTGTTTTAATTTTCAAGAGGAAAACCATTCCAAAAGGGAGTTTCCCCAAGGATATCCTAGTCAAAGCAAATCCAAAGGGTTGGATGTGCGAAACCATCATGCTGGAATGGCTGGAGGAGGTTTTTCGTCGCAGGAATGGCTGTTTTTTCCAGCCCCAGAGTTTGCTGATGTTGGACTCGATGACATCTCATCTCAAGGACTCAGTCAAGTCCAGGTGCAACAAAATGTCGACTAGCTTGGCGGTCATCCCCGGAGGTTTAACGAAACTCCTCCAGCCATTAGACCTCACCGTCAATAAATCGTTCAAAAGCCAGATGCGGTCCAAATGGGAGGAGTGGATGCGCAATGGGTTGCACTCTTACACGGAATCCGGCCGCATGAAGCGAGCCACGTACGAGGAAACAGCAAATTGGGTTTCCTCATCTTGGAATTCTGTGACAACTTCAACGATAATTGCTGGATTCCGAGAAGCGGAAATTATTGATGTAAACTTACCCAGTGCCACGGATACGTCGGATATTGACTCTGACGGTAGTGAGAACTTGGACGAATATTTAAATTTGTTTTGCTCCGATGATTGTGACTCCGATTTTGAAGGTTTTAATGAATGATTTGTTTCCCTATTTTAATATTTGTAAATAAATTGAATTGCTTTTTTGTTCTTAAAAAAAAGTCATTATTAAGCCTAATGTCACACGAATTTTAAACTTATTAATTAGATATTTTACATGAAATAGATAAACAAAACAAAAAAGGTAAGTCTTTATATACTATTTATATATATATATACATCTTTTGAAATAATATGAATGGTACCTGAAGGATCACAGGTTGATTATATAGCGAAACTAAACTGCGGCTTATGCTCCGGTGCGGCTTATTTGATGTAAACAACCCCCCCCCCCCTAATTTTGGCATGTGCGGCTTATACACCGATGCGGCTTATCTGCGCGAAAATACGGTAGTATATTTCAGTCACTTGGCATTGTGACATTCATCTCATATCTGCAGAACCCTTTGCTTCTCTACAGTCTTATCTGTAGCGAAAGCAGAACTGCGCCTTCATGGATAGTCAGTGTTAAGATTGAAAGATTAAGAGTGGCCACAATTACATGTTAGTAACACTTTTTAAAAATTTGGCAATGCAACTGCTGAAAGTGCACATGTATAAAAACTTAAGCATCTCACATCTAGTTGAAGGAAAAAATAAAATTTGAAGTTAGTGCTTATATTAAGACACGTTGTTTCCTTTGCTTATATATATTTTCTGGTGAACCAGGGGTTCAGAAGTGTTACAAGTATACCTAAAAAAGGGCTACAAATGACTTCTAACACGATTAACCAAAGAATAAGTTTAAAAATAGTAGAAATTTCGGTTGCTCTAACAGTCCGTATTCCCAAATGGTAGCTGTCAGAGTGCCTCCTACTATACCAAATGGCTAACATAGTGACAACCGTTTTCATGCTTAACACTAGAATGGCCAGCTGGATCATTTTGACCGTAAGCACATTTGAAATGCGTTTAATTTTTTTTGTTTTTAACCGCTCTTTAGATTTTTTTTTTTTTTTGTTAAATATTATCAAACATCCACCACTAAAAAAATCAAAATAGTTATAGTTATTTGTTTAAAAAAAATTTAACATACCTAAAAAGAACAATGCAGTCAAAATGAAAGCTCGAAACTTTTGCTTCATTATTATTTTTTTATCAACGTATTTCTTGTGAGAGGCAGACAATGTAGTAATAGGTGAAAGGGGTGACCTTCAGCTGCACCTGTTTTTGTTTGATATGAGCATGTGCAGAATTTTGGAACTTTTGCTTTCTTTTTTTTTTTTTTGAATCTTGCTCCTCTTGTTTCCTTTTCTTGTTTGCCTGCTAACTATGTGAGTTACAGTACCCTTATTGGGTTTGAACCAAGCAAATGGGAATGATTCAAATATGTTTCTTATTTGCGAGTAAGCAAGACAGTCAGAAAATTAGCGTTTGTATCTTTTTTACTCTATGAAATTGTTGAGTTACAATTCTAAACCCTCTGACTTTGAAAAGCAAACGAAGTGAAATGTACCTATGGCTTGGTGACCTTGGTGGTACCTATTGGCTCAGGTGATTGACGTCATCATCTGGCATTTCATAAAGTGTTGTGTGTTCTCCACATGTGGTAGTTCAGCAGTTGGTTGCCACTTCCTGGTCGTTGTCTCTAGTAGTTATGTGGTCATTTTTGTTTGTGATTTTATCTTATTCATGTTTTAACATTCGTGTGGTTTTAATAAAGATGCTTTACCTTTTACCGTTTTTAAGTCCACTGCCTCTGCTTATACTCGGAATCATAACAGAAATGTCTTGTAGAACAGTTGGGAAACAAATTCTTACCCAAGATGAAATTTTGTGATAATGCGAAATATTTCAGATGATTCTGGTTCGGATAATGTTAATTCTGGTGTTAAAAGTGACATTGAGGAAAATTCTGGATTCTATGGAATTGAATCATATCGAAATTACGAAAACAAAGATTGACAAACAAGCTCTGATAACAATAACTATACAGAGCCAGATGAGGTTTTCTTGCCTGCTCGAGGTCGAAAAATTTTTCAGCAAGAGCATAAAGAATTGAACAAACTACAAATAACTTGGATGAGGATAACTCGAAGGACGAAATAGCAAAAAATAAAACTATTTGGAACGCACCCGATTAAACTACTTCTGGTAGACTACTATTGCAAAATGTTTTGAAAGAAATGTGTGGCCCTACAGCATTTGCAAAACGAAATACCGACTTTAATTCAGATAACAATGTTTGGGCCCTTTTCATAGATGAAAAAATATTGAAGAGCATACAGCAGTGTACAAAAGCAGAAAATGCAAGATGTCAAAATAATAATTGGAAAGTATCATTGGAAGAACTAGATGCATTTTTTTCTTTGCTTTATGTTAGAGGTACTACTCAGATTACTACATACCTCCGCAGGATGTCCTATACTAATCTCACAAATCGTACAACGGACATGTCCTATGAAGGATCTCAGAAGGCGTCCTTTGGATTGCCTACCTGGGACGAGTTCTCTCGAATTTGAACATCCTACATCGGACCATAGATGGACATCCATTGGATATAACAAACAAAACAACTAATGTCCGTTTTCAGCAGTTTTTTAATGTCCGTTCGCATGCGTACCTAATAAGGCCGCCATTTCAAAACATGTTGTACTTATGTCTCGTGCTGCAAATTTTATGCTGTAGCAAAAATCTGAAATCTGCAAAGGTAACTATTACACATATTTGCATTTAAAGTTGTTTTTGAAGACAGAGTTTCCCAAAGTGTGGTCTGGGGTCCGCGGTGCTATCCTACTAAAACGTGAAAAATAATTGAAATATAGAAAAAAATTTTGCTTTTTATGGACCGATGCCCGCTCATCTTAAAATTGAAAATCTCCAAACTGTCGAAATAGTTTGCTTACCCGCTTATTACACTAGTGAATTATAGCTGCTACACTAAGGAATATTTCGCTCTCCTTTAAAGCCCATGACAGAAAATTTCTAATGCTAAAAGTGTTACTCTCTGCAGAGTCGCTTCCTGCCGACAAAGCAAAGTTTAAAATTAATGTCTTAGAAGCGTTGCAACTTATGCGACAAAGTTGGATCTCAGTAGCCCAAAAAACAATCCAAAGTGGATTTAAAAAGGCAGGAATTGCTATCAGTGCCGATGAAACGGAAATAGAGAGTGAAGATTTTAGTATTAGCACAGATGAAGCACAGATATTTAAAGAAATTGCACCTAATGATTTATCTTTAACAGAATATGTAAATTATGGTGCACAAGTTGCCGTTTGTGGTTCCCTAAGCATTGAGGAAATATATGAGGAGCACACTCACGTTGCGTCTGATTCAGAATCGAGTTCGGAGGATGAACTTCTACAGAACTTTAAAGTGACTTTACTTCAAGCCAATATGGGATTAAATAATGTCAAAAAGTACTTAATTGAGTTTAATACTGATGAATGTTTGTACGATTGTTTTGAAAAAATTGAAAAGGCCATTGCCAGCGCTGTACTAAAAGAAAAAAATGAAGCAATCTTCAATAAAAGATTTTTTTCAAAGTGATAAAAATGAGCTTTTAGTATTTCCAAGAACCAAAAGTACGTATAGCCTTGGTAAGTATTCACTCCATAATCAATATTTAAAAATATTTAATCAATCTCGATGCTCCCCGATTTACCAATATCCTTGATTTAAAGATTGCTTTTTACAGCCCACAGGCAGTCCTTAAATCAAGGTTATACTGTAATGAAATATTTCAGCAGGTACATCAAGGCGTCAAAAATCCCATGTTGAAGTTGGTACTTACTCTTCTTCGAAATTCTCTACCAACCTTTATAAATGTCAACCTACTTCTCCAGAGAGCTGAACCTCGAATTCATAAGTTACGAAGAAATGTACAGCAAATATTTTTAGATCTATTACTTTATTACGATTTGTAAAACCGAGTAATCTCAGATAACCATAACAGCACAGAATTTCATTTTTCTAACCAAAACTACATGCAAAAACCCTACAAAAAGAAAATGACAACATTGTCATTGGAGTTAAAACAAAAATGTTTATTACAGAAAGTAATTTATCTGAAAATAATGTTAAAGTATTCACAGTCAAGTTAGAAAATTTTACATGACAGCTCTTTCCCACATTTCAGAAAAGTTGTTAGGCTAACTTGAATTTTGGTTTTGAACATGAGGTAAAGGAAGTATCCATCAGAGAGATAGTTTCATTTTGTTCCATAATATACATGGAAAATCGTTTTCCATTTCTGGTGCCGTCTTCTGCGCTGGATGATTTGGAAACTGAATTTGTACATTATCAAGTGGACAAGTTAGAAACAGTTCAGTTTACCAACAGAATTGATCAAATCTGGCATAATATTTCGTAGCTGAAAGATTGCAATGAAGCTGTTTAATACAAATATTTGCCTTCAGTTATGTATGCAGTATTATCCGTGCCATGTTCAATTGTATGCAGTATTATGCTGCCAGTGAACTCCTTTTTGTCTGGTGCGAAAAAACCACACAGAATGTCGTCCAAATTTAAACATTAAAGTACCAGAAGCTCTCTACGCTGAGAAAGTAAAAATGTTTTCTTCGCAAGAAACATGTTATGAGAAAAAATTCACCAAGATAGAACTGATGTCAGCCAAGAAAAGTGCATCTGCATATTCTTCTGCAGATTCTGTGCAATGTCATCAACAAATTTTTAGATCAATAGGATGATTTGTTTAAAACTTTTTGCGAAGGAGGAATTTCACCAACATTTTTAAAAGTAAAACAATGTCTGAAACATCCACCACAAAATTATATTTGTTATGAGAACAGACAGTCTTTCCAATTTTCAATGAAACAAACTTTTTAATGCAGGAGGAAGAGCCAATGATACATGCGTATCAAAGAAATTACACCTTTATTTACAGAGCTGTTGGCTTGATACGTTAAGGCGAAAGTTGTTATAAAAGCAGATTATGTATTTAATATCAAATTTAGTTCTAAAACAGAAATAAAAAATCAGATGAGTTAGTAACTGGCTCAAAAACTTGGTGTTGAAAGTGACATTGAGGAAAATTCTGGATTCTATGGAATTGAATCATATTGAAATTACGAAAACAAAGATTGACAAACAAGCTCTGATAACAATAACAATACAGAGCCAGATGAGGTTTTCTTGCCTGCTCGAGGTCGAAAAATTTTTCAGCAAGAGCATAAAGAATTGAACAAACTACAAATAACTTGGATGAGGATAACTCGAAGGGCGAAATAGCAAAAAATAAAACTATTTGGAATGCACCCGATTAAACTACTTCTGGTAGACTACTATTGCAAAATGTTTTGAAAGAAATGTGTGGCCCTACAGCATTTGCAAAACGAAATACCGACTTTGATTCAGTGAGCAATGTTTGGGCCCTTTTCATAGATGAAAAAATATTGAAGAGCATACAGCAGTGTATTAAAGCAGAAAGTGCAAGATGTCAAAATAATAATTGGAAAGTATCATTGGAAGAACTAGATGCATTTTTTTCTTTGCTTTATGTTAGAGGTACTACTCAGATTACTACATACCTCCGCAGGATGTCCTATACTAATCTCACAAATCGTACAACGGACATGTCCTATGAAGGATCTCAGAAGGCGTCCTTTGGATTGCCTACCTGGGACGAGTTCTCTCGAATTTGAACATCCTACATCGGACCATAGATGGACATCCAATGGATATAACAAACAAAACAACTTATGTCCGTTTTCAGCACATGCGTACCTAATAAGGCAGCCATTTCAAAACATGTTGTACTTATGTCTCGTGCTGCAAATTTTATGCTGTAGCAAAAATCTGAAATCTGCAAAGGTAACTATTACACATATTTGCATTTAAAGTTGTTTTTGAAGACAGAGTTTCCCAAAGTGTGGTCTGGGGTCCGCGGTGCTATCCTACTATAACGTGAAAAATAATTGAAATATAGGAAAATTTTGCTTTTTATGGACCAATGCCCAGCTCATCTTAAAATTGAAAATCTCCAAACTGTCGAAATAGTTTGCTTACCCGCTTATTACACTAGTGAATTATAGCCGCTAGACTAAGGAATATTTTGCTCTCCTTTAAAGCCCATGACAGAAAATTCCTAATGCTAAAAGTGTTACTCTCTGCAGAGTCGCTTCCTGCCGACAAAGCAAAGTTTAAAATTAATGTCTTAGAAGCGTTGCAACTTATGCGACAAAGTTGGATCTCAGTAGCCCAAAAAACAATCCAAAGTGGATTTAAAAAAGCAGGAATTGCTATCAGCGCCGATGAAACGGAAATAGAGAGTGAAGATTTTAGTATTAGCACAGATGAAGCACAGATATTTAAAGAAATTGCACCTAATAATCTATCTTTAACAGAATATGTAAATTGTGGTGCACAAGTTGCCGTTTTTGGTTCCCTAAGCATTGAGGAAATATATGAGGAGCACACTCACGTTGCGTCTGATTCAGAATCGAGTTCGGAGGATGAACTTCTACAGAACTTTAAAGTGACTTTACTTCAAGCCAATATGGGATTAAATAATGTCAAAAAGTACTTAATGGAGTTTAATACTGACGAATGTTTGTACGATTGTTTTGAAAAAATTGAAAAGGCCATTGCCAGCGCTGTACTAAAAGAAAAAAATGAAGCAATCTTCAATAAGAGATTCTTTTCGAAGTGATAAAAATGAGCTTTTAGTATTTCCAATAACCAAAATTACGTATAGCCTTGGTAAGTATTCACTCCATAATCAATATTTAAAAATATTTAATCAATCTCGATGCTCCCCGATTTACCGATATCCTTGATTTAAAGATTGCTTTTTACAGCCCACAGGCAGTCCTTAAATCAAGGTTATACTGTAATGAAATATTTCAGCAGGTACATCAAGGCGTCAAAAATCCCATGTTGAAGTTGGTACTTTAACTTCTTCGAAATTCTCTACCAACATTTATAAATGTCAACCTACTTCTCCAGAGAGCTGAACCTCGAATTCATAAGTTACGAAGAAATTTACAGCAAATATTTTTAGATCTATTACTTAGATTTGTAAAACCGAGTAATCTCAGATAACCATAACAGCACAGAATTTCATTTTTCTAACCAAAACTACATGCAAAAACCCTACAAAAAGAAGATGACAACATTGTCATTGGAGTTAAAACAAAAATGTTTATTTCAGAAAGTAATTTATCTGAAAATAATGTTAAAGTATTTTACAGTCAAGTTAGAAAATTTTACATGACAGCTCTTTCCCACATTTCAGAAAAGTTGTTAGGCTAACTTGAATTTTGGTTTTGAACATGATGAGGTAGTGGAAGTATCCATCAGAGAGATAGTTTCATTTTGTTCCATAATATACATGGAAAATCGTTTTCCATTTCTGGTGCCGTCTTCTGCGCTGGATGATTTGGAAACTGAATTTGTACATTATCAAGTGGACAAGCTAGAAACAGTTCAGTTTACCAACAGAATTGATCAAATCTGGCATAATATTTCATAGCTGAAAGATTGCAATGGAGCTGTTTAATACAAATATTTGCCTTCAGTTATGTATGCAGTATTATCCGTGCCATGTTCATATGCTGCCAGTGAACGCCTTTTTAGTCTGGTGCGGAAAAACCACACAGAATTTCGTCCAAATTTAAACATTAAAGTACCAGAAGCTCTCTACGCTGAGAAAGTAAAAATGTTTTCTTCGCAAGAAACATGTTATGAGAAAAAATTCACCAAGATAGAACTGATGTCAGCCAAGAAAAGTGCATCTGCATATTCTTCTGCAGATTCTGTGAAATGTCATCAACAAATTTTTAGATCAATGGGATGATTTGTTTAAAATTTTTTGCGAAGGAGGAAGTGCACCAACATTTTTAAAAGTAAAACAATGTCTGAAACCTCCACCACAAAATTATATTTGTTATGAGAGCAGACATTCTTTCCAATTTTCAATGAAACAAACTTGTTAATGCAGGAGGAAGAGCCAATGATACATGCGTATCAAAGAAATTACACCTTTATTTACAGAGCTATTGGCTTGATACGTTAAGGCGAAAGTTGTTATAAAAGCAGATTATGTATTTAATATCAAATTTAGCTCTAAAACAGAAATAAAAAATCAGATGAGGAGTTAGTAACTGGCTCAAAAACTCGTCAATACTTCAATTCTCCACATATCTCTCCAAGCTCCAAGGAAAATTTGTGTAATTGCGTTAGGAATTATTACGATACAGCTTTTGCATACCTCAAAAAGAAATTCCCACAGCAGAAAAAAATCGTATGAGTGCGACTCGGTTGCGAACGTAAAGGGAAAAGAAAGCCAGAAACTTTCATCTATCTACTTCTTTTTGGATTAGTTTTGGTGCACAGATGAAACAAGAGATGCAGTAGAAGCAGAGTTCAGCATGCATTAGGTTGATACGTTTAGCGATGAAACAAATTCAAGCAGAGTTGATGTTGCTTGGTCAAAGTTAAAGGAATTGAAGGATCACAATGGATGCATTAAATATAAAAATCTTCCAAACTTAATGATGCAAATTCTTTTAATTCATCACAGTAATGCTCTCTGTAAATGTGTGTTCAGCATTGTTAGTCAAAATGATTACTATAGCAACTTAAGCCACAAAGTATTGGAAGCCCTGATCATTGAAAAATATGCTTCTCACGTCGGTGATAGATTTTGTTACAATTCTGTTTTTCATGATGACAAATTGAAAAAAGCAAACAAGTCACATTTGCGTCTTTAAAGAAATTATAACTTTTGTCATTACCATTTCATTTCTAGTTATTTCAGAGTTGTTTCTTTAGTTGCGAATGACAATCCACAGGTATGTATGTAAAAGCTTAATTACTATGTTGAATATTTTATTACAATAATCCTTCAAATGCCTTTTGAGACAGTTTGAAAACGCTCTGCTTAATTGGCTAAATGCTAATCTCAAATTTTTGAAGTGTTCCTCTTGCAATTCTTGAATGGTTGGTAACCCTGCCATTCGGGCTGCTACCCTGAACGACGCCTACGGCGAATAGCCTCAGAATCCATCAAGTACTAAAGGAGTGAGGATACTCTCTTCCACTGTGCCCTGCACTACTTTGTAACGGCCCCTGTTCTCACCTTAGAGAAATGCCCTTAGCAGAAATAAAGTTGATTGTTGTCTGTTCAGAAGTTTACAGTCCACTCTCATTTGGGTCTTGAGCTTTGAAACCTGCCAAATGTCAAAAATACTTTGCTGACAAATTTATTCTAACAGATTTGAAGATATAGTCGAAGCTTTTAAAATTAAAGGGACACTCACAACAAGCAGTGACTAAGAAATAGTTTTACTATACCTCATGCTATCAATACCTACAAGTGGAATTCAAAGTGGTGTTGTAATGACACAGAAGAATCAACATTTCTTTTATTTTATCCTGGTACTATTTTGTTGATAGAAATAGAAGATAAGGAATTTAAGTAAGGAATGATAGAAATTGCAAAGCAACAATGGAATTGTTTTCAGGAACAGGTTTTCAATGCATTTAAAGTGAAATTTCTAAAAAATGTATTTCCAAACCTCACCAAATTTTGTGAGCGACATTTGCTGAAAAATAGTTAAAGAACTGCGATATACTCAGACAAAAATTGGTTAAAACATAAATTGACGCTTGCACAAAGCATCAAAGAATTTTTCTGAGAATAAATATGCAATTTAAAGAAAAGGGAGAAAAAAACAAGACACGGAAATTTTGACCCACAAGAAAAATATGCTGCTAGTCATCTATATAAAAAAAGTCTGATTACAATACTATGCAAATGTGCTGCCAGCAGAAGGCATGCCAATTGAACTAAAAAACACAATAAAACCACCCAGGAACTGAATTGAATTAACGTTCTCCACTTCAATCTATTTGCTTGGGCGGTCTGTTAAAGAAATGTCAATCGGCAAATTTTCACAAGGAATGCAGGGAATTGAACTCAGTGAAGCAAGATCAGGATCCCAGACTCGAGAGAATCTTCCCCTATTAGGGCACTTCTGTTTTCAATCCAGTGTCCTGAAGCAGTTACCAGATAATTTTTCTGTTGAAACAAATTTGTATTTACGTTAATTCAAATTTTGAGAAACAATATGCACAGTACCTTCAATCATAGGTTGAATCTCGAATTTTCCAAATTTGTCCTCTATGTCATCTTGATTTTGTTTTCTAGTAGGAGCCAAGTTCAAGTCCAGAGGTCTTTGTTCTCGCTCTTCTTCTTCTAGCTGAGAAGATGGCGTGTCACGACCACTAACATTAGGGGTTCCTCTACCACTGAAGAGAATAAACACAATGACATAAATGACTTCTTACAAGTAACACTTACAAAGTTTACACTCTGTCAATTTTTTACAAAGCAAAAAATGAGAGTTTGTTAATGCAGAGGAATCTGGGGCAAAGTGAAATAGCGGGGCAAAGTGAAATGGTAAAATATTTTCAGTTTGCAGGGCCACCTATCTAGCAGTATTTTAACTTATTTCCTAAACATATAGTTGATTCCTGTCAAAAAATAAGTAGCTCCAAAGATCAACAAAAAAATTTTAACAAGCCATTTTCAAAATTTGATACTTTTGTTGCAATATTTGTGGTTTTTCAAAATTATTTCTTTTTATTATAAAACAATAAATTTTTTTCAATTATAATTTTAACTATTAATTGAGATCTACTGATATCCAGTGCAGTCCTTATTTAGTTTATATTTGGCATTATTTGGTTTTAAATGCTCAATGTAATTTGTCAAGTGCACGCACGGCAAAGTGGATAAGATCATTTTGTTCACTTATTCTTTCATTAAATCACGTGCTTATTTCTTCATTTTATAATTTTTTACATTTTTTAACTTAATTATTTACTTATTTATTGAATCATTTCCTTATTAATTCTCTACTTTGTTCACTCATTTATTTTTTCTCACATATTAATTAATTTATTCATTTTAAATGAACATTTTGTCATGGACAAAAATTGCATAGAATATGAAACAAATATAAATATATATCTTGAAAGAGCATTATAAATTTTTAATTAAATAAAAATTCGGTAAGTTCTTTCATTCCTCGCACATGTAAGTTCAGTGCATAATTACTGTTGATTATTGTTGTTCTCAGAATAAAAACTACAAGATGTCAGCTGGTGCTCCATGTTTTATTTTTGATTAAGACAATGTTTATTAAATATTAGCAAGTATGTACAAATTAAAGTGAAGGGTTCCTAAAGGGGAGAATAATACAAATAGAAAATATTTTTAGAACAATTTACAGCAGAAACAAGTCCCAGGGTACTGGAAGCAAAATCATTAAGAACATACCTAACATTTGCTGAAACCATATCAGAAAGATTATCATTTTCATTTTCATTCTCCAAATCAAGTGATGATGCAACTGAATGATTGGAAGCAGCTTCAGATATTGCTTCAAGATTATCACTTGCACCTAAAAATGTTTAATTGACAATAAATAAATATTTATTACTTATAGTAACAAACTAAGATAACAAACATACATTACTCTTGCTTTATTTACAAACATAAGATACAGAAATCTAATAAAATTGCCATCTTTCTTCTTTATATTCTTAAAACACAATGAAACCCAAGATGTTTCAGAAAGCAGCATTCAATGATTTCCCCCCAGTCACAAAAAAGGAATGCCTTCATATAGTATGAAATAAATGCATATCAAGCAAACCATAGACTAGGAGGAGAAAATAAAAACCTTGACATGTTTCCATACAGGGAAAATAAAGTAAAGGCAACTATAATTTCCTTATTTCTTTTAATCCTTTTTTATGTGAAATAACCCTTGTTTACACTAAATGAAATAAATGTCACATTTTTTGGTAGACAAACCTTTGAATCATTCTCACTATAACGAACATGTGCTCATATCATTGTATTAATTAGTGCTATGCTATCACCCCTATTTAGTACTTTGAGTAAGTGATTGCATTATCATAGCTTCAAAACATAACTTCTATTAATCACGAAAGAAAATGCTGATATTCAGTGTTGAAAATAAGTGGTTGTTAGTTGTATTTTGGGACCAAAAAATATGATTTGACACCTAAACTTCCAACCCTAGGTGCCAAAAATTTTGGATTAACATTGAAACTCCAACCCCCTTATCCCAAACTCATTAGGACTTGAACCTGAAGGATAAATTTGTTAAAGTAATTTTAAAATGCTAGCATTTTGTCCTTCAAAATAACTTTCTTTTATATATTTCACAAATCTTTTTGAATACACTATCGGAAAATTCAGCATTTTTATTTTATGTATATTTTTTTAATAATTCGATATATGTATGCCTGATTCATAAGCGAATTGCACCTAAGTATGTTCATTTTGATGCCTAGAAACTTATATGAAGTCTAGATTTAAACTCTTATTGCTAACACTGTTAGCACTGTATTAAGATAATATGATTTTGCTCAACGTTTTAGGACAGAGAGCAGTTGGGGTAGTCAGCGACTGCAAATGAATTTGTATTTATTAATTTTGAAAATTAAATCCTGATTCTAATTATAAAACTTTAATTTCAATAGAGTTTTTGTATAACAACAACATTTACACATAAATAAAATTTTATAGGAGCATACCAACAGATTCTTGATCTTGTGAGAGTGAAAATCGTGTTCTTTTTTCAATTATCTCAGGCCCAACATTTAAAGCATCCCCGTCTTCCATAAGCAAATTGCCGTTTTCAAGAGATTGCTTTTTCTTTTGAGATTCAATAGCTAAAACCTAAAATGTGATAAAAAAATAATAATGATTTAATAGAGGCATAAACATGATACAACAGAAATTGGACATAGCAGGTGAAGAAAAAAAAATATTTTTATCAATAAGAAAATATTATAAACATCAAATTCAAGAAAAATTTCAACACGTGTACATTATTGTTCTTGAGAATTACAACACCATGAAGAAGTTATGCAAGTCAAATGAAATTTGTAAAAAGTGAAAAAAGTTCGGATTGGCAATGATTAGAATTCCAAAGCATTCATGTCTATGTAGAGAAAAGAAATAACCTCTAAATGTTCAAATGTTCTCTAAATGTTATACATGAAAAGCACTACAATGGCATGTTGAAAAGCAATGCTGGAAATATTTTGGAGAGGTGTGTTAACTTTTGTTCAATTATGAAAGGATCATTTTCAGAGTGACTATAATACAGTACAAATCAGCAAACTTGGGCTTTTGGGTCACAGCATGTAAAAATCACTACATTTCATTGGGTATAAACATAAAATAATGGTAGATGTTGTACATTAAAAGCAAAATTACTAGTACTAATATTTTGCACAACATGAGCATGAATAAAGCTACAGGGAATGGGTTCATGACTTCCCTGAAAGTGACTAGCGATGGACTAAAACCGCATTTTCAGGAAATTCAATTTCAAGGAATTTCCCGGCAAGAGTAACAACCCAATATTTGACCACAACACAATTACTGCAACAAAAAATACTATAATCACAATAAGGTGAAAATTTTTTTTTTAAATTACCTTTTCTTCATTCAGCATCCCTGGACAATCAAAATCAATGCCAAGGATTGGCACCACCAGAACATCTTCAAGCTGTTCTTTGTTAACAGCTGACAAATCTGATTCCTTGACTCCATTGGTTTCATCAATGTGGTTCTCTGAACTCAGCATCATGCTACTTGGTAACTTTGAACTTTTACGACTCACTGAAACATTATTCCACTCTGTTATTACCCAGTTATTTTAAACAACAAAAGAAAAACACGAAATTGTAAAATTGGGTTTTCTTTTTGAAAACAAAGGTAGTATTTTATAGTGGGATAATACTATAATGGCATTTCAAACAAACCTACTGGAAAACAAAATGGGGTTTTGATTCAATCTTAAAAAGTTTTTTTTTTTTTTTTTGTTTAATTTTATTTCACATATTGCGTTCAAAAAGCAGTAATTATAAATCTTTAAAAAACCAGTGTTAGAATATGTTAGGTTTTTCCAAAAATATTTATAAATTTTTAGTTTGTGTATTCTTGCAAAAGCGCACTGTAAATTTTTATGCATGTTATGCATTTCCCAAACATTTTTCATTTGACGAACTTCCTTTCCGCCATTTTATATCATCGGGAAATGCAACTAGCTATGCTATGTAAATTAATTTTTTTTATATAATATGTTCGCAGGAACTTAGTTTGTTATTCTTTCTACTTCTCCACTTGATGTTAAAACCTTGGTTTTTCTTGCTCAGACCAGTTTGTTGCAAACTTCATCTGTGTACATGTCCTGCTGTAAATGCTATTAAAATTTGAATATTTTCATTGATCATAGCTCCAATTCTCTCTGCTCGGGCACTTCAAATATGATGGACTTGAAATCTTAATTTCTCCATCGAAAGTTCAACAGTATATTTACAAAACATTTCAGTAAATCCTCTGTTCTTGTTAACTTTGGTTAAACCAGAAAGGGCAAAAAAAAAAAAGTATTGTCAAATAAATTATTTATTTAAAATCTTAAGAAAGTTGCCAATTTTCTCTTTCATCTAAATAGAATCATCTGACTCAGCTCTACTTAGTGTTGTTATTTATAAGCAAATTTAGACTCACTGATTATTCAAGAGGTTGAGGTAGTCAACTTTAGTTTTAATTCTCTAGTAATTTAACAATTAATTTTAGCTTAATTAGTCTTGATTCTGTAGAGTAATAAAAGGGGGCTTCAATGTAAAAAAAGGGTCAACACTAATAATAAAAATAATAATACCAATAATATCAAACACTTGCCTTTCCCAAGAAAGCTTCTTTTAGTAGATGGAGTTTGTGGTTGATTGTCATTAGTTGAGCTAGATGCTATGCTCCCATTTTGAAGAGAAACTGGTACACTTATGCTAGTTGCTGGAAGATGGCTGACCATAGAGCTCAAGGTCTTTTTCAGAGCTGGATCTGAAGTGCCACTTTCAACTGACCTCAAAAATGAAACCTAAAAGGGATAAAATCAGCTTCAAGGAACGGCTTTTTTAATGCGAATAATTTGAGCTCATGGATGAAAATCTATCTGACAAAAGCACAGGTAAGAAGCAAGCAGCTTAAAAAGTAAGCAATGCAGATTAATCAAACCCCAATACGGAAATTATAAAGCAATAAAGAAATTATTGCTCAGTAACAGTTCATAACTAAAGCAATCAGTGATTGAAAACATCAGAACTTTAGATCTAAAACATGCTTAATAAATATTGTGAGTAGTGTTTTAAGAAACATAAAAATGAAATTTTCTTGTTAAATTGATAACATTGAAACTAGCTTTAATGATTGTACAGGTGTTGAGTGAAGGAATTTAACAGTTGAAAGAAATAACCCTAGAAAAAAAAAGTGAAGAATCCTGTCAGTTTTTACAACATGGAATAAAGAACTGAACTAAAAATTTTATGGCTAAATAGACATAATAATCACTAAAATATAATTAGATATGAATAATTTTCTCTATAGTAATAACTGTCTAAACTGTATGAAATTTTGTATTTAGTTAAATTACAACACGAAGAGCCACCTGGTGTCGATAACTCAATTTTGTAAAAAAGTGTAGATACGGCTTTTGTGCTTAGCACAGCAGTATAAAGTAATTGTTCCAATTTTTTCAAGAAAATTTGTCATACTGTTAGAACTTTAAACGTAGATAAGCTTTCAATAGTTCATAAGATTCTCAAAATTTTTTCATTCACAAAATTCCCATCTCATAACCCTGTTTTCCAATTTTTAATTTTTCAATATTTATTTTATTATTTTACTCTTTTTTGACTTGTTTTTTGGACTTAGCGATGCTTTTATGATGCATGAAGCCACTGTTAATGCTTTTTTCGTCATTCTTCGACTTTAATGGAAAAGTAGGCTAAAAATGAGTTACACTATGCCTCACGTTGTGTACTATAAAAATACATTATAGTTACACATCAAGTTATATTTTGAAAAAATGTTCAAAACAGGTAGTAAATTTAAGCATTACTATTTACTTCAATTAAAATAAAATGATTTTTACCAATGACATAAGCTCGGATTCTGTGATGAGAACAGCTGATCTATTAAGATCCTGGAACTGAGTAACAAGATCACAGGGGGAATCACTTGTGCTTCCTTCTAATATCAAATCCAAGAGAGATGACATACAATCCTAAAATAGGTATAAGGAATTAGAGAAAGAGGTATGTATCACGAACAATAGACAAAGATGTTGAATTAAAACAACTGTCGTAACCAATTAGTGCTTCAGGGTTGCGAGGTGTCCTGAAACAGGCGTACACAGTGTACTTTTGCAACTGAACTGTTCTACATTGGTACCTGAATTTATTGGAATATCTGAATGGTAAAATCTTACTAAATATATATCAATTATAACACACACACAAATAAAAAAAGGTGCAAGTATTTGTTATTAGTATCTTTAAGATAGTTTGTTTTGACAAATTGCATGCTACTAATGCAAATCACAATATTAAAATCTTCTAAACTTGTTGACAGAGTTTATGTCATTAACATGAAATTAAAAGTTTGAACATTGATTTTAAAAATGCTAGAGCAAAAGAAAACATTTACTATCATATTTAGTCTTAACTTGAATTGCTTAAATAATTCATTTTGGTTTTGAAACTGATTTTCAAATAAAAACATTTGTGAGCATAAAAAAGTAAGCACTATAAATTTAACAACTAAAATTATAAATGAAAAGTCCATAAAGCTAATTTAGAGTTTCAAAATCAGGAAAATTTTCTTTTCAGCAGCTGTAATTGCTTACATATTGTAACCAAAAAAGACTTCTTTGTCCTTGTATGTGGGTATGGCAAATATTGGAATTAACTACATTTACCATAGAATATATAACTAATGATCAATTTTAGAAGAACAAGATACAAGCTATAACTTACAATAAAACTATCTACCTTTAAAACATTGAATGAAACTACAGCAAGCCTCTATCGTATGACATCAATTCAAGATTTATGACTGGATAACAGCTTCAGCAACCAAAGGCAGGACAATTACTTTGTAATCAACAATTATTTTTTAATTGTCTTCTGGGGTTGAAGTCTTTTTTTCTCTACTAATAATAAAGCTGAAGGTGGTTCTGTCTGTCCTTCTTTCTTTCTGTCTGTCTGTCTGTTACGCGCGTAGCGACAAAACCGTTCGGTCGATTTTCATGCCACTTGGCACAAAATTAGTTTGTAGCATGTAGTTATGGACTACGAAGCGATTTTTCGAACATTCGATTTCGTTCTTTTTCTATTCGAATTCTTAGAGGAAATTCGATAAAATAGGGAAGAAATATTCCATACACATTTTCAAGTCTTATGTCATTCGAAAGCTTGAAATTTTCTGCACAAAATGACGTTTTTTCGAAGTTTCTACGATCATCAGGAGAGCTGTAACAATTGTTTTTAGAATCCCGAAATTCAAGGCTTACCTTCAGTAAAGCAAGCCAAACGATTCTAAAATGGCTTTGCTCGCGAATAAAATTTGTTTGAAAATAGAGATGAAATGAATTATTTTATCAACGGAAATCAACTTTTCATGTTGTTACCATGGTTACGTTTTTATTTCGTTCTTTTTCCCTTAATAATTTTAAAAATGTATTTGTTTTTGTAACAATCCAGACTCCAAGCCTTATTAAAATTAGTCAAATGAAATATTAAAAACTGTGATAAGATGGCACCTGTCAATCAAATGAGAAATCGAGTCCTTTCCTTAAAATACAGGATACCATTCTAAATTTATCGTCTGCAAAACATATTTTACTTCATTATTAATTTATTTCAATATAAATTGCAGCAAATGGCTTGAGTGAACGAATTTAGCTTTTAATTTATCGTTTTCTGGTTGATCTTTGTCGATGTTTATTGTTTTTATTATCATTGTGAAGAATAATGCACGAAATTTCTATGACTAATACTTAAAATTTTTAGGATCAGTTGAGTTTAAAAGAAAAAATTGCTCCAAATATACTTTTGCAATGTGATTATTTATTGTTGGACTGTAATTTGCAGCAATAATTGCATTTAATAAATAATGAAAGACAATATTAAAAATTATTTTTTTGGCGACTTTTTTACAATTTGGCATTCAATTCTATTTCAGTATATTTACTTCTATCTTATTGCGATATTGCAACGTTCTTTCTAAAGTATGTCATTTCGGAAAATGTATTATTTTGTTTTTGAAGTTAGGAAAGAAAACTTTCTTCTTCTTTTAAACTTTGGTAAGATTTCTGTTGGTTTCTGTGAGCAACAAAATTTTTCTTATTTTTTCTTTTGGCTTATTTTTGTGCACATATCTTTGGGGTTGCATTCGAATGTCCCCAAGGGGGTGATTTACCCCTTTTATGGGGTAATCAGGGCTTTCAATGCAGACCAAAGTGATATGAATTGGCGCGACCACTTGGCGATATCTCGCCAAGCTTTTGGTCACCAAGTGTTTGACGCCAATTTGGCGACATATCGCCAAGTTGGCAATAAATTTAGCGAAAAAAAATTTTTTGGGTTCAATTTGGCGCTATTGGCGATATTTTGCGAAAAATCTACTGAATGATGTTAAAATCGGCGATATTTAGGAGATTAATCATTGTAAAACATTTTTTTGCATTGTTTCGTGGAAAACTAGGGATGCAAATGTTTGAATTGTTATCTTACTCACTTCAAGCACTATTTTAGCACTTAAGGCATCTACTAAGAAATTTACTTGTAAAAGGAAGTAGTGTAGGGTCCATACCAAATTTTTATATCATACTTTGAAGGAATTATAGTTGAATTATAACTAAAATAGAGTATTTTTTTCTGCTATATCATTTTTTTACAAATGAACTTTTAATTTTATACCACGGGCAAAGCCGTGCGGGTACCGCTAGTTAAAAATAAAACAGGGAAATTACGAGAAAAGCACACTAACACTTAATACTCAATAAATAGGAAATTAGATAAAAATAAAGAAGTGGTAACAGCAGCAAAGTTTAAAAATTTAAAAAAACTTTTTTTTCTTTAGTATGAAAATAAATAATTAAAAAAATTCCTGATGATAAAGCAATACAAAAAGATTTTACACCTATACTACATCAAAGTTATTTAACACATAAAAACAAAGAAATTTATTTCAAAACTCACTTTTTCAAATTTTTCATATAAATCCATTAGCTTTGGATCAATTTCTTCCCATTTTGACATTGCAAGAACTTGAAGAATTTGTGCAACTTGCATCAAGTTAAAACGTGCAATGTGACTGATTGGAGTATCAGTAATGCCATATGATTCGGGATCCACAATAGCGGGACATATAAAGAATGCAAAGACAAGATCAGCACACATGGCTCCTACTTCACGAACTTCAACCCTCTTCGCTTTCATCACAATGTTATACATCTGGCGAGCAAGCCACGACAAGCTTTGGGGAAAACAGTACAAATTGTTACGGATTTCATCGATGAAACGATTTGTGATGTGGACCAGCCTGCTGACGATCCAATTCCGATGGCGCTGGAGTGCAGCGGCATACTCGGGAGTGCCTTCCTTGCCGAAATGCCTCTCCCTCTCCTGGGGAAAGAATCTTATTGCAGCTTTGCTCGGATCAATATCCAAAAACAAGTCATCCGCCATCAACATATTCATTATGGGTTCATGAAGCGCAGCCGTGAGGAATATTTTTGCACTGAAGAGACACTCGTTAAAGATTTTATAAACCCTACTGAAAGCACAAGACCCGTGACGCAGCAACCTACGGGGATTGTCGCTCACTGCAAGCTGTAATGACATAAGCTCTTTGAGTAAAACTAATGCGTGGATTTCATCTTCGGGCAAAATACAATTTCCATAAATGGCCGACATAATGATATTTACAACATTCTGCATGGTGCTTAAATCAATTTTTTCTCCATAATTCAGGCATGCAGCCAGAACTTTAGGGTTTTCTCTCATGTGTTGCAAAAATTCTGAATAAGCAATATCGTTCATTCCGAGCTGCTTGTAGGAATCAATGAAATTAGCATCTTCGACTATATTTGATCTTTGACAGCAGGCTGATAAATTTGAATCTGCATGGGATAGTACAAGATTATTCAATATTAAACGCTGTTGCCGTGCAATCCATGAAAGATGATACAGATTCTCAGCAGTTTTTAAAACCTGTGGAAAAAATAAAAATTACGATTCAAGCGAAAGGATTTTTTTCACAATAGAACATTAAGACAGAAGAAAACAACAAAACTTTGTACTGAAGAATAAATTAAGAATTAAATGATATAGATAAATACATACAACAGACTTAAATTGTAATTAAACAAGTAAATACCCAATTCTTTTCTCAATGAATAAAAGCTGATCTTTAGAGGAAAAATCTTGAATGATTGTGAATTTTGTACAAAATAATTTTCATCTTATATTCAGACAATTTTCATTAGTTTTGTTAAAAAGAGTTGAGTTTTAATATAAAGTTTTGATAGTAAATTAAAATAAATCTGAATGATAACTGCATAAAAGAAAGACCTACCACAAAAGTATGATATTGTTATGGTGACAAAGTCAAAAAAATGACCACATTCTTGAAGATTAATGAATTTTATAATTTTACTAGTGAACTTTGTTTAAAAATAAATTCTGATTTATATATAAAAAAGAAAAGAAAAAAGAAAAATATATTTAAAGAAAATCAAACAAATATATTAAAAGTAAATGATTTAAACTTCAGAAAATAAAAATATTTGATTTTTTTTTGACTGAATTCTTACATCATGAAAACTTTCTCAACCCCAACTTTCATTGCTAGTTTCTGAACAGAAGCAAATTCATTTCTGATTAATTTTACACAGCTCTAATCTAACTAAAAAAAAAAAAAAAAAATAGCTTCAAATAATTCTAGTAGTTTATCAACCCTACAATGGTCCATGGATGCCCACATACGTATTTATAGAGGAAGAAAATGTTCTATGCTTTAAGACTATAATTAGAGGGGGAAAAAATCCACCAGTTAACAAAGTAATAGAAGAAATTTAGATTTGTGAAGACTTTTAGTTGAAACTAAATGTTGTTGTACAGTAGTAAGTTAGTTGTATAAATGTTGTTGGTTCAGGGGTCTGGCCAGAGGAAATTTGGGTCCGTTAACGGACCCTTCACAAAAATACGATCGAGCAAAACGGACCCTTCACAAAAATACGATCAAGCAAAACGGACCCTTCACAAAATGCTGATCAAACAAAATGGACATTTCACACATTATTCATTCAAACAGCAAATCTGAAATCAAAATAACGCATAGCATATTTCTTTGTGCCCATAACTTTTGGGCCTTTTCTGAAGTTAAAAAAGGGAATCGTTTATTCGCCAATTTTGCGGGGGGAAAGAAAAAAAAAGTCGAAAAAAAAAAGTCGGCACTTCCTGCCTGCGATACTCCAGCAAGCAATAAATCTTTAATGTAAAATGTAGCACTTTTTGTTGGTTTCTTTTAACGAAATTAACAACTTAAAAAAGGTAGTTGTTTTGCTTTAATAGTTCTGCTTGTTTGTTTCATCATATGCAAATCAAAATGGCTTGCTGCGATGTTGCTGTAATAGATTTCTCTGGAAAGGCAGAGTAAGGATTTTTCTCCCTACTCTCCACTTTTTTTAAACGAGAAGGAAATAATAATAATAGCAATCAATCCTGGAAATGAACTTAGAACTGCAAACAGATAGCTGGGGTTGGGGAAAAAAATGGGATTGCTTCTGGTAGAATGATCAGCTATTTAAAATTATAGCTAGCTGACATCTTTGGTGCGATATTTTGAACTAATTTTGGCAGAAAATTATCTGGATTTTTTTTTTAATGCCTTACACAAGGGTGGAGTTTTGGTTATATTTCCTTAATATTATTATTTGGTTATATATTATTGGCGGTATTACATTACAGGAACTAATGTATTTTGTCGTCTGTTAATATTGGAAGTTCAGTATTGTCCGTTTTGCTATGTTTCTCTACTCCCTACTACCGTATTTTTTCTCCGAAATTTTTGGCGAATATGTCGGTTATTATTAATGACATTCATCATAGAAACCTGATGAAATGTAATTCTAAAATTTTTGACTTTAACAAATTGTTTATTTACCCTTTTTATACTACTGATGCTTTCATTTTGAAAAATGCGATCTCTGCATCCGATATGAAAATCGAATTTTACCTATTTTTCAAGCTAATTACTCTTTGTTAGGAGGCAAATAAATCAACATTCGCTTTATTTTTTGTTCAGATCATTACTTTAATTTTTTTTAAGCAAAATTAACTGTTCTTTTATGAGTCTAAATGTTAAACGCTGAATGGATCGTTTCATTTTATTTTTGCATTAATTGTGTTAATTAATAATCTGTTTATCATAAACCTTTAAAATGGAATTGTAAAAAATTTTTTGCTAGAATAAATTCGTTTATCTTCCGTTTTCATGATTTTGATGCCATCACTTTGAAAACTGCAATCTCTTTGCATCCGCTACAGGAATCGGAATTTTCGCATTTTTGATATTTAATACGCTTTTTAAAGAGGAAAATTAATGAAATTTATTTTTTTTTTATGAAATTCAAAAAAAAAAAATATTTTTTTTTTTTGCAATTTTTTTTTTTTGTTTTCAAAATTGTTTGATTTTCACAAAATTATTTAGTTTTTCACAAAAAACGGACCCTGTGAAAAATCCTGGACAGACCCCTGTGGTTGCTTGAAATTAAACTTGAGTAGTGTCTCAATTCCAAAATCAGAATGCAGACACATTTAAAAACTTTAAGAAAACTCAAAATTTAGTTTTCTGTCATAAGATTGACAGAATTTTATTCTTCTTTAATACATTTTAACAATGCTGAAAGCAAATTCAGATCAGATTAGAATTACGAAAATTTTAAAGTATGAAATTTCAACAAGTCATTCATTAATGTCCCATGTTAAAATGGTTCAGTACTGATTGTTAAAATGTATTGAAAACATTTATTAATGTTCAAAGAAGACTGTCCGTTCTCCCACTTTATGAGCACCCATGCAAATAAATGACCACTATTTGGAGATCAAACTACACACAATTCTTTTTGAGTATCTTTCAGTCAAAATGCTATTTATTAGCACTTTAACTGATAACATTAAGTGTTTCTACTTACTGTAACACAATTTCTTATTCCTTATAGAAGTTTTTATTTTATACAATTAAAAATAAGTGTTTACAAAAGCAATTTATGTAAAAATCTCTTCAAGATTGGACAATTAAAAAACTATTTGGTAGTAACTTCTTAAAAATCAAATAACAAGTTCATATGATTAAATACAGCGATATGTATGAAAACAAATTTTAATTTTTAAGTACAATTAAAAATCGAAATTAAGAAAAATAATTTTACCTTTTCATTCAAATGCTGTAAGTTCTGCTTTTCTGATGACACAAACAATGATTCTTGCCTCAAATGGCGAGCTAAATCCATTAAATCCATCCGGGATGACATGATTTCTTTTATGTCTCTGAAAAGTTATAATGATATTGAAAACATTATGAACAATATGTAACATGAAACTATTTAAAGGGGGAAGACTTAGGATCTAACATCTCAATAATGAAAGCAAAATTTCAATAGACAGCAAAACAGAAACTAGATGGTGATGTTAATTCTGGGAAGCTAATATCATTCAAGTAGACCTTCTGGTGCACAAGATTGAGAGCTTAATTTTAAAGGATGGGAATGCTGTCAATATTCTTAGTTATCTTTTCAAATGTTTTCAATAGAAACAATATCTTAATGGTTTATGAGTCAGATGCAAGCTGATTAACTTGAGGATCTTATGTTTTCTAGGAGGATGTGAGCTACATTATTTGGAAAGAATTAATACATTTGAGGTTCAAGAACCAGGCTTGTAGTTGGAATCTGAACCTTCTAAGAATGATATTTACCCACAGAAAAGATTAAAACTCCTAAAAATATGCCCTGAGAATATTTGAAGGTACAATTTCAGATATGACCCCTCCCCCCTTCTCCGATAGATATTTACTATATGTATTAGTTTTAAAATTTCGAATTATTTCATTCTTTACGAAATTATTTGGTTTTTCAAAAAATGGGACACTAAAAAATCTTGGACAGACCCCAGGTACCATTCACTACAATTGAGAAAACAAAAATTTCTTAAAACATCGCTTAAACTTAGGACTTTTTCAGTTTTCGGAAAAGTTAGACGTAATGTTGACAAATGCTGTCTAGTGACAATGCAGAAATCTCGTAACAGGAATACGGAAATGTTCATGTTAAAAAAATGTTATACAAATAAATATGGATAGTATAAATTAATTTAAATACATATAATTGCAGTCAAATAATGTGTTGAATTCAAGCAAACAAAGCATTATAATGGTTTGAATTGAGAAAACAAGTTAACGAAAAACAGATTTTTCGAAAACTGTGCTGTGCTTGAAAACAAGGACGCGGAAAATAGCAATTAAAATTGGTTCTTAGGCCAACGACCTAAAAATCTTCAGTTTATCAAATGATAAGTAGGTTTTAAATGTAAAGATATCACTTATACATTAAAATGAAAGTTTTTAGCAGGGTGACAAACCGCTTAGATAAAAAAGAGTGGTGAACATTTTATCAGTTATTAAAAACGCAGTATACATACTTTCTTATGATGGGAAACGGAAAGAAACTATTTCTTCATTGACTTCAAAAGTTATGAAATGGATTTCAAATTGTTAAGTATAGTTCGTATATTGCTTTTTGAAGCAATATACCGGAATTAAATGCATTGAAATTACAGGATAGATGTATATAATGTTTTGGTTCCGCCACCCACAAAACTCATCCCAAGATGTTGACGTTTAGCTTGATTGCCATTCAGAAGATGACGGAAATGATTTGTTGTTGTTCAATTTTTCAAATTTTTATCGGGATTACCATGGAAAGCAATATTTTACAATTTATTTGGAAGGAAAAAGTTCATAGAAACTGTAAATAACAGATTTTTTTTCAGATTTCTGCATTAATTGGACCTTTAGGTTAAAAATCTAAAAACTAATTGTCCAACAAATATGTCCTTTAAGTTGAGAAAATGTGTTATAAACTAGTTCTTAGTTCCGTCTCCGAAATTAGTCCTTCTTTGTCCTTAAAGTTACTAATAATGACTATTTTTTAATGATGACTAATATTTTGCTTTTGCTATGTTAATTTTGTGCTGCAGCATGGCAACACCGCGATAACAATGTTTGATTGCCGAGATTTGTTATTTCAATGAAATTAATTAATTATGTTTCCGCTTCGCATGTCATTAATTTCCGTGCTGCAGCTTTGTGAATGCCTTTAATAAATAACACAGTTCTGCAACTTCTTTCATGTTCACTTTCTGCTATGTGTCATGCTGCCTTCATGTGGTGTTGTCATTCTGAAATTTGTTTACATATATCCTCAATTTATCTTGGATACTAAATGTGACTAAGAACAATACAATGGGTACCAGGATAAGGTGAAACAATTTTATTTGTTTTTTACAGAATAGTGATTATTTCTGCCAAAAATGTAATTTTAATACTTTAAATAAATTGTATATATAAATACGTAGTATTTCTAGGCATTAATTTACTGCTTTTGTAAAGTAAACTTTAATATATGAATTGTTTTATTAAGCAAGTAAAAACTATTTCAACTTGAGTTTTGTTAATTTTTTAGAAGTGACTGTGTGTTGGTAGTTTAATTTTTGTTATGTTTCTAAAACATCCGACAGTTTTGTTTCCACCAAATCTTAAAACAATTATGTCAATAAACAGTTTTCTGCCTTATTAGGTAACGGAATTTTAATTTTCCAGTTTGAATGCAGCACTCTTTCTTTACTTCATTACTGTCCTTTTAGAAGTTATTTTCTTGGAAGATACTCTCTTGTGGAGGGTATAACTACCATTGAATGACACCTAAGTACAATTTAATTTTCAAATCTTCACAACATCGGGAAAACTAATATTAGGCTCACAATAGTAAAATCATCATATTTGGAGCATGTAATTAATTATTATCAAAGAAATGGGAGAACTTTCAAGGTTCAGTGCAAGTTTTTATCAAGAATGGAAAAAATTGCACCAGCTGTCTTCTATCAGTTAATAAATACAGCATTATGTAGTTGCTTTCTTTTTGGAAATGTATTGTATATAAGCAATGCCCTCGTAATACTAAATGCAATGCCTATGGCTTTTTCAGTTTCATCATACGAGTTTAAAAACTTACCGAACATACTGCCGTCTTCATCTATCAGAGTTCTTCAAAACTAATGAAAATCAATTGGTTAATTTCTGATTTTAAGTTTAGAAACTAAAGAATTTAAAGTTTAATTTGAGATTTTTGGATTTATCACTATATTAATGCCATTGTTGCAGGCAACCAGGTAGCTCTGTGCTTCATGTTATTGCCATATATGGGCAGTTTAAGGGAATGTTGAGATGGATCTGATAGGCATTTAGTATTATGATGGCATTGATATAAGGGTATTTATATCTATTTTGCCATCTAAGGGAAAACTTATGAAACCATATAGGGGGAAATAGAGCAGTTCTACTGTGTATATACTGTGCTGTAGTTGTGATTAACTCGGTCCTCTGAAATATTTGACTTTTTATGGTTAAAATAATGAGAATCTCTTTTGAGTCCTTGGTAGCACCTGCATTTCAACGTGGGATCGGGGTTAAAAAGGAGAATTTAAATCCAGGCCTCCTAGTTTAAATTTTTAGGCTTCAAAATGAATATCCTAGGTGCCGATTTTATTCAATTAAATTTTTATGTATCCCAGTAGTATAAAAAATATTTGTTGAATAGAACAGCTATACCCACTACCATTTGCATACTGAATAAAATAAGTAAAATGTGCAAAAGAAAATGACTTTCAAAGACAAAACTAATTACATTTTAAAATTACTTTTTAAAATTCATTTTTTGTGTCAATCACAGGTCTTAATCATAATAAGTCGGAAAAAAAAGTATCAATGCGAGTTATAAGGTGTCAACTGTTGGAAATCTAGATGCCAAATCAAAATTTTTGGTCAGAAACTGGTTAACGACCACTTATTTCTAACACTGCATTGGATCCTCCAAAGAAACCCAACGAATATATTTGTTACTCATTAAAATAAAATTTGATGAAGTACACTTGCAGGATTTGTTATTTTCCAAAAATGAAAATTTTTAATTATTGCACAAGTCTTGGAAAAGATAACTATTAATGCTTGAAAATAGAAGATTTATAGAAGTACGTACCCATGTCGATTACACAACTGTTAATGCATTGTCATTCTGATAAAAATGGATTTATTCTTTGGATTCATTTATAAATTATTTAAAAGCAGTTTATTGTACATTTACTTGAGTTTTAAATTATAAATGGTTTACTTAAGGCAGATATTGTAATCTAAACTTATAATGTTGTAAAAGTGTTTTCTTAAAATATTCTGATAATATTTTTAGGAAGAATCCAGTGCATGCATTTGAACTATTCTGTGAAATTGGCATTCCATCTGACACCAGTGCAAGTATGTTTTTTCTTTGCATTATTCGTTATATTATTGTTTTGGAATAAGTGTAGATATTTTCAAACTATATTGTTATCATTACTTCAATTTAAATCAATCATGAACAAGGCCGGTTTTTCTCAAAAAAAAAAAAAGAATCTTATTTTATTTGATTGTATTCTTCCCTTTTTTTATTTTGGAAGAAAAGAGGCTGTCCTTTCAAAATGCATGCAAAGGCTGATTTTGAAGAAAATTGAGTCCAGGTGAGGACATTTCCAGGAAATCGAGAAAGCTCACATAATCCACTTCAAAAGATTCCAATTTTTGAAAATGACCCCTTCGTAACATTCTGCAAGTTTTATTGTAAATATATTTTTTATAGAATTCACATAAATGAAATCCTGGAATAATTTCTACCATAATTAGCTTTAAATAATTAGTATTTCTTTAAATTAATATTCTCTTGGTTGTTTTTTAAATAAATATGAACACATTGATATGTCTTAAAGATTGCATTTTTTTATACCTATTACTATTATTATTTTTAAATAAATTATGTTCAGGCAAACAGTAAGCATTTTTATTATGTATCGGCAGGGCCGCCGAGAGGTTTACCAGGGCCCCGAGGTAAATTACTGACATGCGCCCCCCCCCCCCCTTCCAAAAAAATCTTCAATACTAAAACAACTTACGTTCGGTGCAGTGAAGAAAAATGATAGTATAGGGTGGTTATAAATTAACAGGAGGTGTTTGGAGCCCTTTAGCTCACGAACTACTGGGCGAAACATTGCCAAATTTCGTGAGCGGGCATACACTAGGTGGCCAAAAGTATCCGGACACTTTCAAAAATTCACATTCTTACATATAGCTCGAGAAATAAGTGATCAATTGTTCTTTAACTTTAGTCATACAAAATATAGACTTCACCGAACATTTCCAAGTTGAAATTAAATTACCCTTGCATTTGGGGGACGACAAGAAGGGGGTTGAAAGAAAAACCGCTTTTTGACCATAACTCTTCGAAAATAGCTCGGAATAAGCTATCAATTTCAGTAATTAATTAGCATACTATGTATAATTACTGTACAAATTTTTATGAACGTACCACTCTTACTTCTGAAGATATGAAACATTTTTGAAAAAACGGCAATTTTATTTGAAGGGTTTTTGCTCATAACACGCAGAGTTTTTGATCAAACCTTATCACAACTTCAGGAAAGATGACAAAATACAAGAGAAAGAACATACTAAAGCGGTAAATAAAAATATTAAAAATTCGATGAGATATGAACGTTAAAAGGAAATAATTTTTCACGGCGCATGCGCGAACGACAGAAATTTATAACTACAAAAATATTGTAGCCTGATTTATACTGCATCTTATAAAAAAAGTTCCAGTTGAATATCATGAAAAATGAAAAAGATATCAGCGATCTAGTGAGCTGTATTTCATTCAGTCGCAGACAATACATAAATAGTGAGGGGTTGTCCACAAATAGTGTGGTGACAATCGATCATTTTTTTTCAATGTTAAATTGTATACAGTTTGAAAATTTATATTCGGCATAGAAGTCACATTTCGTCTGTTCGGCCAAAAAGACCTTATACGTACGTTTCCAAAAGTATCCGGACACCCTCTGAAACGTTGGTTTTGAAAGACGACGCAATAACCTTTAATTTAAAAATAGCTCTTTGTGGACAGACCCTCACTATTTATGTATTGCCTGCGAATGAATGAAATACAGCTCACTAGATCGCTGATATCTTTTTCATTTTTCATGATATTCAACTGGAACTTTTTTTATAAGATGCAGTATAAATCAGGCTACAATATTTTTGTAGTTATAAATTTCTGTCGTTCGCGCATGCGCCGTGAAAAATTATTTCCTTTTAACGTTCATATCTCATCGAATTTTTAATATTTTTATTTACCGCTTTAGTATGTTCTTTCTCTTGTATTTTGTCATCTTTCCTGAAGTTGTGATAAGGTTTGATCAAAAACTCTGCGTGTTATGAGCAAAAACCCTTCAAATAAAATTGCCGTTTTTTCAAAAATGTTTCATATCTTCAGAAGTAAGAGTGGTACGTTCATAAAAATTTGTACAGTAATTATACATAGTATGCTAATTAATTACTGAAATTGATAGCTTATTCCGAGCTATTTTCGAAGAGTTATGGTCAAAAAGCGGTTTTTCTTTCAACCCCCTTCTTGTCGTCCCCCAAATGCAAGGGTAATTTAATTTCAACTTGGAAATGTTCGGTGAAGCCTATATTTTGTATGACTAAAGTTAAAGAACAATTGATCACTTATTTCTCGAGCTATATGTAAAAATGTGAATTTTTGAAAGTGTCCGGATACTTTTGGCCACCTAGTGTATTAGACCATGGGATTTTGATTTCTGGAATAAAAAAATTAGTTTGAAAAATCACCACCAGGGGGGAATTTGGCGCTGTAAAAGTGTATTACACTGAATATCGCGAATTAAACTTGAAAAGATGCTGTATAAATCAATTTCGCCAAGCAAAAATGATTGTGCTTTGCAAATGAGGTTTAATATGATCGCCGTAGAATTTTCTATTAAAAAAAAAAAAAAAATCACCACGAACAAAATAGCGGTCCATTTAACCAAATAGAATGCAATAATTTGCATAAACGCGTTGCGTTTAGTGATCATCCGTAAAATGACGGACTGGGAGCATTCTCTTCAAGAAATCCATTCTGATATGTTACGAGCTACCGTAGAAAATGTTGTGCATCGTATGCAGTTCTTACAACTTTACAATGGCGATGATATCGAACCACATTTGTGACAAGAAAAGTCATTTTTGCAAATAGAATGGATGCATATTTTGGTCAGGTTTTGTCAGGTTTTTATTTAATCACTAACTTTAAGTGAAAACTATCCTTCTTAAAAAAACATTTAGTTTATTAAAATCCTTCGTTACAAATCTAAACGAAAAAGGCAGACTCGCCAAAAACATAACAGCTAATAAAAACAAGGCACAATCGAAGAATGGACTCATCCATTCACCCACTTACTTACACCCAACTACTTACACACGCCGAAGCACACTTACTTATACACGCCGACTCGGCACGTGCCGATCTTTGATTCGCGATGACGTCATCGCATCGGCACGCCCCCAGCCGACGTGCACAAGGTCGATTTGCATGGGAACAAGATAACATAACCAATGGCCAACAACGGCCCCCTTCCCATGCAAATCCATTCAAACAATATCAATTATTCAACAAAACATCAACTGCAAATGTAACTAACATTTCAAAAAACATTATCAAAAATAAATAAATCGCATGTTCAATAACACATTTTCCACACAACTCAATCTCAAAAATTCACTATGAATTAAAGTTCAAAAAGTTCAAAGTTCTTGAACAGCATCTCGCTGGTCTAAATTCAAAGTCCGAGATTTTTTTTTTTTTTTTTCTTTTCAAAACCAAAAGGGTTCAAATAAACACCTTTTCACAAAATTGCTGTAACTCCAATTTTGTAGGCGGTTTCGTGAATAAGTCCGCGATGTTTTCTTTACCCGAAATAAACTTTAAATCAAAAATTCCATCACTAATTAAATTGCGAATGAAATGATATCTAACGTCAATGTGTTTTGTTCTCGCATTTTCTATGCTTGATTTTGTAAAATCAATTGCCGATTTGTTGTCGCAAAATAAAGTACAATTTCCAAGATTAAAGTTCAAATTTTCATCTGCTAGAACATTTTTCAACCAAATCGATTCTTTAGCCGCGTCAGAGAGAGCTATATACTCTGACTCCATCGAGGACAAACTCACACATTTTTGTTTCGATGTTTTCCAAACAACCGGAACGTTATCGATAAAAATTATCATTCCACCTAAAGACACACGATCGTCTCTACTTGCAGCGTAATCTGCGTCGGAAAAACTATGCATCTCGATTTTCTTCACATCGGACAAATTTAATTTGTACTCCTTTGTAGATCTAACGTAACCCAAAAGCTTAAGCAACATTTCCCAGTGTTTAATTCCCGGGTTTTCCTGAACTTGAGACAAAACATTCACCGTGTAATTGATATCGGGTCTTGTTCTGTTAGCTAGAAAAGCCAAACTTCCTAGTAAACTTCGATACGGGATTTTTTTCATTTCTTCAATTTCGCATTCCGAACTTGGACAATCTAATTTTGAAATAACAGTTCCTTTCGCTATGGGTAAAGAAGTTATCGGGATTTTATATTTTTTAAACTTTTCACAAATTTCTTCTATGTAACTTTGTTGATGCAAAGATAAATTTTTATCATCTTGATAAAATTCGATTCCTAACAATCTTCGCGTTTCTCCGAGTACTTTTAAATCGAAAATTTTTCGGAGACTTTTAATAACTTCATCTATGTGTTGGTTTTCTTTGCCAAATATTACAATATCATCTACGTATAGTAATAGAATTGTATCGCGTCCTTTATACACGCAATTGCACCATTCTACTTTAACAAAATTAATACTTTTTAGGACTTGTTCAATTTCTAAATACCAGTTTCGTCCGCTTTGATGCAGACCGTAAATTGATTTCTTTAAAAGACAAACTTTGCCTTTATCCTCAATAAAACCAGTTGGCTGGTACATATAAATTCTTTCTTTTAACTCGGCGTATAAATAGGCGTTTTTAATGTCGACTTGACAGTTTTTCCATCCAAAAAAACATACTAGAATACAAAAGAATAACCTAATAATAGAAAAATTAACTACGGGCGAATAAATATCTATAAAATCCTCTGGATTTTGTCTGTTTCCGAAAATCACTAACCTTGCCTTGAATCTTGAAACTTTATTATTGACATCCTTTTTCACACTGTAGACCCATCGATTTCCTAGCACAACTTTATCCTGGGGTTTATCTACTAATTCCCACACGTCCCGCGACTTCATAGTGTTCAATTCGTCTAGCATTGCTAATTTCCAATCTTCGGCGTTTTCAGATCGTACCGCGTCTTTGAAACTTGTTGGAATTCGCACCTCAACAATGTTAGCTTCGTTCTTTTCAGGTTCTCGCGCTGTTTCATTAGAGAGTTGAATCTTTCCTGAAAAAACGTTCTTCCCGCTAAAATCGAACAGTTCTCTTTCGAATTTTAAATTTTTACTTTCGCAATATTTTTCAATATCATTACACGATCTAAATCTTTGTTTTGTTCCCTTCAAGTAGTAATAAATATCAGTTCGCGTTCCGTCTGGTCTTGGCACCGCATTTCTAACCCAATTCAAATCTGATGCGCTTTTCGCGGATGTAGATCCCGTTTCTTCCGAAATTTGATCAGTTGATTCTTCACTAAAAATTTGACCTTCTTCGCCCTTTTGAGCGTTTTCCTCATCATCTAATTCATAATGAAATTCGACATACTGTGTACGTTTTTTATGTTTTACTATTGGGTCCAGGACTTCTTCCACTGCATTTTTATTTTCGTTAAACTTAACGTTGCATGTTTCAATTACTTTCTGCTCGTTAGTTAACCAAATTCTGTAACCCCTGGTATTTATTGCATACCCAACCATTATTCCCTCAACTGCACGCATTTCTAATTTGTTTCTCTTTTGCTTCGGAACATTAACATAAGCTTTACTTCCAAAAGCTTTTAAGAAAATCACTGACGGTTTTCTTTTAAAAAATAATTCAAAGGGGGTTTTGGTTACTTTGTGGCAAATTCTATTCCAAGTGAAAGTGAAACAACATAATGCTTCTGCCCACCATTCGTTGCTCATTTTCGCGTCCTTTAACATTGCTTTTACCCCATCTAAGGCTGTTTTATTAAAACGTTCGCAAACTCCGTTTTCTTCTGGTGTAAATGTATTTGTTCTTTGGGGTTGAATCCCGAAAGAATTTAAATACCGTTCAAACTCTTCATTACAAAATTCACCTCCATTGTCTGTGCGAATACTAATTAATTTCTTTCCCGTAATCCTTTCCATCTTCTTATGAAAATGAATAAATTTACTCAAAACTTCATCTTTTCGCTTTAAAGTGTAAACAGTCACAAAACGACTAAAGTCATCAATTATGGAAAGAAAATACCGACTGCCTGCTTTTGATGGCGTTGGTAATGGTCCACATACGTCCATAGAAACTAGTTGTAACGGAGAACTTGACATCTTAGGAGTTGGTTTAAAAGAAATCCGATTTGACTTAGCTAAAATGCAAACTTCGCATTTTTCATCGGGTTTTTCTATGTTCGGAAGACCATTCACGCTTCGATTTCTACTTGTATTTTGAATATAATCAAAATTTATGTGACAAAACCTCCTATGCCAAAGAGTAGCTATTTCTGTTTGTTTAACGTTACCGGCATTTACGTTAAATCCGCTTTCAGTTCTTTTATTTTCTACGGTATCGTATCTAAGCGGTTCTACGTAATATAAACCTTCTTTTCTTTTAGCATAAAATAGTTTACGCCAATCATTAAAGAACACGCAAATTTTCCCTTTACTTCCTACAAAATGAGCACCTGCTGCTTCTAAACGTGCACCGGAGATTAAATTTCTTCTCATGTTTGGGTTGTATAATACGCCTGTTAACTCTATCCAATTTACTTTTCCGTTCATATTGACAGCAAATCTTACCGTTCCTTTTCCCAAGACTTTACTATTTGCGTTTCCTACTGCCAAAGCCATATTTACGTCAGAAATTTCTTCAAAATTTTTCATTAAGTTTTTGTTGTTACAAAAATGTGTTGTTGCTGCGCAATCAAAAACCCAATTAAATTTACTGCTATTATCTTTTTCAGCTCTAGATTCTGATGTTGATATAAAACTTTCAACCAACATAGAGTATTTGTCATTGAAATTTGAAAAATTGTTACGACTTACGTTAAAATTATTTTTACATTGGGCTATTAAATGGCCGTAACGATGGCATCTATGGCACGGTCCTATTACTTTTCTATTCTTCGCATTTTTAACAAATTTAGCCTTTCCTATTTCTTCATTTACTTTTTCTGTCTTCTTACTTCTATTAGAAATATTAAAAGCACTCACCTCAGGATTTTCATGGTCTGATTTTACCTGTTTTAGTCGGCTTTCTTCTTTAACCAGTTCATCGGCAATCTTGTCTATGTCAAAATCCTCGTCCTTCCAACGGTAAATTAGTTGGATTATACCGGTATATTCCGGCGGCAAATGGCGAATAACTTGAAATCCTTGGAAAAGCTTATCAAGTGCATGTCCCGCGTCGTTAAGTTTTTTTAACAGCTAACTTAATTCTAGCTATAAACAAACCCATTTCTTCATTATCTTTATAACGAATGTTAAAAAATTCATCCAAAAGCTGAATTATCCGCGCCCGTGTTTTTGGTTCAAATTGAGCTTGTAAAGTTTCCCATGCTTTCTTCCCATCCGCAGTATCTTGAATTAGCGGTCGAAACTCTGGCTTTATCGCATAATAAAGTGTAGTATAAGCTCTATCTTGCAATAGAAGAAACTCGTTACGCTCACGACCAGTAACTTTCTCATCTAAAACTTCTTCTCCTTCTATAAACTTCCAACATCCCTTGTCTAGCAGCAAAACTTTTACATCAATTTTCCATCTATCCCAATTTTTCTTGTTTAGCAACTCAAAACCATCGGGGAGCAACGCCATGGCTTAAACGAAGTATGCAAAAGTTGCAAAATCTTTAAACTTGAAAATCGCGTCGATTTCAGTTAAATACGGCCCCCAAAGCCAACATATCTCTCAAAAGGATTACTTTTAAATGTATAATGGGCAGAGTGGCCCATAACCTTTTGTTAGGTTTTTATTTAATTACTAACTTTAAGTGAAAACTATCCTTCTTAAAAAAACATTTAGTTTATTAAAATCCTTCGTTACAAATCTAAACGAAAAAGGCAGACTCGCCAAAAACATAACAGCTAATAAAAACAAGGCACAATCGAAGAATGGACTCATCCATCAACCCACTTACTTACACCCAACTACTTACACACGCCGAAGCACACTTACTTATACACGCCGACTCGGCACGTGCCGATCTTTGATTCGCGATGACGTCATCGCATCGGCACGCCCCCAGCCGACGTGCACAAGGTCGATTTGCATGGGAACAAGATAACATAACCAATGGCCAACAGTCAGTAGCAATTAATTCTTCGATAATCAGAATAATACACTTTTACAGCGCCAAATTCCCCCTGGTGGTGATTTTTCAAACTAATTTTTTTTATTCATGAAATCAAAATCCCATGGTCTAATATGCACGCTCACGAAATTCGGCAATATTTTGCCCAGTAGTTCGCGAGCTATAGGGCTCCAAACACCTCTTGTTAATTTATAACCACCCTGTATTTCGTATTTGCTAATTTTTCTTCCAATTTTATATTTTTGTGTGTTTTATAGTTTTATAATCTGCTCGTGTGCTGTACGGAAGTATACTATGATATAAATGCGTATGAAATAAATCAGAAATAAATATCACAAATTTACAAATGATATTCCTACTTCAATTTACTAATAACTATTAATAATTCTATCACTACTTCACAAAATTAATAATACGTATATGTACATAAATTACGCATGTATGTGTTTTAAAATCCTTTGAAAAAAATTACATTTCTTGACTATTAAAAGCGTTATTCCTCACTTTAAAAGTTCATTAAAACTTTCCATTGTACACGTAAGACAGTGGCATACTCAGGGGGTGAGCTGATAGGGCTGCAGCCCCCTCCGAAATTTTCCAAGCAAATTTTTAAAAAATAAGCTGAAACCGTTTATTTATTTTTATTTGTTTATCTTTCCTTTCTTGTTGAAATCAAGACATGATATTAGTTTTGAAAAGAAAATTAAGCATGGGGCACAATTAAAAGAAGGGGAAAAGAAGTAAATTCCTTCTTTTTTTTAATCTCTCCCTTTTGCTGTGTGTGGCGTGTGTATGGTCATCTTATAATTCAATTTTGATGAGATTTATTCTAAATATGTTTCAGAAAAAGCAATTAATGCTAGTTCATTCATTTAATTCTGTTAAATAAATTTCAACAAATGTGTGATTGAAACCCAATAGTATTAGGAATAAAGTAAAGTAAATGGCACAATTAATGTTATTAAAGCTCAAATTTTCAAAAATTTTATCGTTCACTTATTTAAGGAACACCTTCTTCAATAAAGACAATTTTTCAAATTTCATTTTTATCAATTTCTATTTTCATCAAAACGCTTTACTTCTCAACAATAATCATAACAGTAAAAAAAAATATTTTTTTAATAATATTTTTGTCATCTAAAATTAGCATTATCAGAAATTCGAAACATTTTATTTATTAGGTGCCCCGCCCCCTCATCTCAAAGAGTCTCGGCTCAGCCCCCCCTGAAATGATTTGGCTGCGTACGCCGCTGACGTAAGAAATGCCTGGTAAGTATTACAGAAGATAGCCCCCTAAGGCATTGGGCTACGAGCACTCGTTGCGTTGCTGTGGACACATGTAGATGCGAGATGTTTTTGCTTTGTCTACACAAAAATGAAGTTCAGTTAACAAAAAAAATGCCTTTTTTTTAACCAGCAGCCCGGGCCCCCTCTTGTGCCGGGCCCCGGGGATTTTGCCCCTGCTGCCCCCCCCCCCCCCCCTCTCGGCGGCCCTGTGTATCGGTTGTAAGTATATATTGAACTCTATAGTTGAAACTCTAATTGAACTGCATTGTTGAATTTTTCATTTTCAGAATCTCTCAAAAGAATCATTATTTTTATTAAAACTTGAAAAGTTTTATTTATTTATCTATATTTTTTACAATTACTCACAGTAAAGTTAATTTTCCATTCAAATTATCATCACCTTACCATTCTAATGTTCATATATTATATTTTGCGTGTGAATCACTCATTATACTTGCATCAACTGCGATACATGTTAGAGTGAGAAAAACATTAATGCCCAAATTTGCAACAACTTGCAGACACTTGTTTCTGTAGTTCAAGGAAAACTCCCCCAACTTCTCATCCTTTTGTTGAATGATGCTTGCACCCAGAGCTCAAGCATTTCTGTATTAAAAAGGGAGTACCTTCAAACCTGGAAACACCTCTTTGCAGTTTGCTGCAAATTTGCATTTGTATTGTTTTTACAATTTCTTTCTATATTGCACTGCAAGGTTTCTTGACACTAAGGTCGTGACATCACCGTGACGTTAGCCGATGAAAAACGAGCTAGATAAAACGTCGATGCCTATTGGCGAATTAGAGGAGATCGTTACATGCTTGTGAGCTCTTATTGGCTCCGCGCATCGTGCGGTTAGTGTCAACTTAAGTTGCTGTCTAGTATAGCACAAAGGTATTATTCATTTCTCTGACCTCATTTTTCATCTTTTTGAAACCTATAGACTGGTCAAACAAATTTAATCAGTTTTACTGTGGGACTTAAAGTACTGAATTGTATATCTAATCTTTTTTTTTTTTTTTTTTCAAAAATTGTTCAGTGAGATTAAAAGGGTAACTTTTTCTTACTTTTTGAAAAATAATCACATCATTAACAAACAAGATTCAATTTATATTTTTAACTGAATGTTACTTTCTTATTCATTACATTTATCTAATCTGTTTATTTTATAGATCCATGGATTAGTTGGATGTTTCCTTACAATTTTAAAAAAGAGGTGAGATCATTTTAGTAATTAAACAAAACTTTATAGCTGCTGCTTATTAGATGTTCTTATTGTTATAATTTTTGCTGTTTGACAGATTTAAATTTTGGTTAAATGTTACAATAAAAAAGTGGATACATTTTTAAAAATGAATTGAAACGAACATGTTTATTAAAATTAAGCTTCCATTTCTTTCTGTTTGGAAATATGTGTCACAATGTTTATCCTTCTTTTTGAATTCCGTGGAGAAGAGGTTAATTTCTCATAAAAATTAAAATGTTCAAAAAGAGAATTGAGTTGAACAATATCCTAATAATTGAGTATAAAATATTCCGCAAAACACAGCAAGCCTACATTTGTACAACACATTGTATGTTTTGCATTCATTTCTGTAAATAGTAGAACAGTAGCTCTGCTCCACAGTGCACTCTAAATAATATTTTGGTATACCCGTGAAAAAGACATTGCAAAGTCTATTTGCTGTACTCTCGCTTTAGGATCCTTCTTATCCTTCTCGAATTTAGGATCAGGGACCTCGCTAAGTATTCGCCATCTCGCCAAATGAGATAAAGTAGAAAATTCAGCGAAAAAAAATTCGGATTTGGCTACAGTATTGGGGAATGGAAAATTGTCAGAAATTTTCACTTAGGGAAAAAAATACACGCATTACATAAAAAAAAACCAAATAATTAAAATTCTTTGAATACAACTCTCAAAGTTTGGCTAACACTTTTGAAATTTGCTAATTTACTTGCTAACAACTTAAAATCCTTAGCACGGTCCCTTATGATGTTGAATTCTCTTGATATCAACATGCTTCATCACAGGGTTTAAGCTGAGTTTCAAAGTTTGTTTTAGCAAAAAAGCTAAAATTAGAGAAAAGGCTTTAGCAAAGTGCTAAAGGTTCATAAATAGTGGATTTGTTTACTATCTTTCTAACCTAGTCTATGTATTTCATCTCCTGCTAAAAGCTAAATTCAAAATTCAGCCTTGACAGCTTGAAAGAAATAAATTTATAGTAGGTAACATATTTTTTTTAAAAATTTGTAGTGAAAAATTTAAAATTGAAATTCACAAAGCAATTAATGAATTTATTGAGGGACCAAATGCCCATTAAGACGATATATTGTTGAATTTAATAGCATTTTATACATGTTGGCTATGATTTATAACAAAAGTAAGTTAAATATCACCATGCTTGCTTTCCTCTCTCAAATCGTGGATTTTTTTTTCTTATTATTATATTAGTGCAAAAAAAAGCGAATATGATATATTAATTGTATTATTCAAATTATAAGAAGAAATGTCTTTCCTATTTCTTTGGATTCAAAGTCTAGCTTCCAAAGTCTCTTTAGACATAGATAAACTACGCTCGTCTAATGTATTCTTCATCCTGCTCCAAACCCTCTCTACCTCAGCGTTACTGGCAGGTATGCACAGCAGAATATTCACTAATTTTTTCATCTCCGTCAAATGTTCTAACGAAGCACTGCATAGCATTTTCAACAAGTGGAGGAAATTAGTTGAGCCACTAAAGTGGGAGCTAATTAAGGGTTTTAGTTCTTTCCACTGTTGAACTGAAGCGTTTCCGTCCAACCCAAAGATTTCTGCCACTTCTTCCATTGCATCATCACCATAATTTTTTTACTCGCTTTCTTCTGGATTAGGAATAAAAGCTACATCCATAGTCTGAAAAGCCTTGAGCACTGGAGAAGTAGCTGGAAAATTTTATTAAAAATGTTGGCAAAGTTTCCAAAAAAATGTACAGTGGCATCCCATGGCTCCACTTCTGTGTGAGTTTTATGTTTATTAGTATTTTTTGTTAAAACTTGTGCCCCAAAACTATACTTAGTTTGGTCAATGACCTGGCAGTCTTTCACAAATGCACTTAACCATGTGCACTTTTCTATATATTTTTTTCATTACATTTGTGTCATTCAGGCATATTTTCAATTTTGAGTTAGCCACATTTAACAATATATTTTTTGATTTCAAAGCTTGGGACACCTTTGCCATGATGTCTATGAAATCCGCAAGAGAAAAGACCATATACATCGTCTTGAAACCTCTCAACTTGTTCAAAATTCCCGTTGCTGAGGCCTTTATTTCAGTGGTGTGCTTAATTTCGGAATGTGGAGAAATGATTCGCTCTAGATGGGAAGCAGTTGCTGCATAATTACGGATTACATGCTCAATAGATGCCTGCAATGAGTCCGCCCATCTTGTGTTGCAAATTGGCTTAAATGTTAATAATTTGATGGCCATTGCTTCCACAATTCTTTTCAACTCCCTCATCAGTTTCGGACTAGTCCTGTAATAAGTGCTTACAAATTTAATCAGAGCAATTACTGCAGCTGCAGCATTTGATGATTGAATAGTTTTTTTGACACACAAATCAAACACATGGTTATAACATGTAACAAAAGTAGGAGCGTTTATTTTTGATAAAAGGCCCCCTACTTGCCCAACATTAACATTGCAACCATCCACAGTAGTGCAAATTAATTTCTCTTTCCAGTTTTCAATGCCATCTCCATCTAAAATGTTGGAAATGGCCTTTAACAGACCTTTTGCTTCTGCACTTATGTCGAACTCCCCAAGCCCAATAAATTGGACTTTTAATTTCAGGCTCCCCTTCTTCAAATCCCACATATCTTATACACACTGCTTCATATTCGTTGACTGCTTTGGTGGTTGATCCATTTGTCATAATAGCAAAAACTTGAGAATTATTTATTTCACTAACAATGCTCATTGTAATGTCCTTGTCAATAAACCGCAAATTTTTTTTAAAAGACATATCATTTCTATATGTGTGGCCTAATTCCACACCATTCAAGTCCTGCAAAGTACATTCCAGGGGAAATCGAGAGGCTGCTCGGTTTTTAATAACCATAGCATAAACAATGCTAAATAATTTTACCATCTTTTCTAGTATTTTTGGGTTTAGCTTGGAGATTTCTGTGTATACACGAGATGTAGATGGGGCATTTTTGATAGATTGGGACTTTAACAAGCAGGTTTCATGTGCCCTACTGGCAAAATGTATGTTAACTGTGTGTCTTTTCCTGTCCGTTGGTTTGAAAATCTTATCACCTTTGACAAAGCATGATGACACTCCAAGCGACTGGGCAAACTGAGTGCAGCATTTGCACCACATTGCAGCATATTTCCCTTCTAGGTGCGACGTATCCGAGATAAGGGAAGCCACAACTCGATAAAATAGATGAACTTTATTTTAATTCATTTTTACTCTTGGTTATCTAATTTCTCTGGGTTACACAGAATAAAATATAAATGGTTAGGGTTCAGTTCTCATAGTTCATGGTTAGAAAGTTCCTTTCACGGAGATCGTCGGCCGTCTCCTATGTGAAGCTCAATGTGAGCTCTTAGTTTCATATCAGGAACGCTGAAGAGCCCCCTGTCACTTTCGGATGCAAAACCAAGAGTCCCCGTTCAAAAAAATATTCTCCCAAACTTTCAGACACGAAGGCGTTTTCGTCACTGTTCCCCAAAAGTTCTGATTGGTTGTAATTTGGCGTGATGATCGCCCGAACTCCTAAAAGACGATCCCATTCACTGGAATAAAGGCTCCACGCAGTCCAAGATCAGCCGCTGGACCACGGGAAAGACTCAAGATCAAAAGCCCGCAACCACAGTTACAGCAAAGCCCTTGGAACTTCAAAGCAGTCCCCGCTTCAGCCAGGCTATTATGTGCACAGACCAACAGGCGCGCACTCTGCAGGTGGTCAGCTGGCTGGCACTAGAATTTCGGAAGCTCTCTTCCTTTGTTGCTAGGGACCTA